>JBBBDQ010000808.1:1802500-1805000 GCA_037127315.1 Ascarosepion bandense | reverse complement strand
ATCTTGAAAGAAAAGGACTACACTGAAGGAAAAAATAACGTAGAAAAGGCAATGAATAAAAGAATGTTCTAAATGAAAAGATAGCAATTCACGTATACTAGAGAAAAAGAATCTGTGGAAAGTTATGATGACCAATATCCTGAAAGAGGAGGACTACACTGAAGTAAAAAATAATGTAGAAAAGGCAATGAATAAAAGAATGTTCCAAATGAAACGATAGCAATTCACGGATACTAAAGAAATTCATCTGTGGATAGCTCTGATGACGAACATACTGAAAGAGCTGGACATTTCTGAAATACAAAACAGCGTTGGAAAGGATATGATTACAAGTATGTTCCGAAAAAAACAAAACCCACAGTAGTTCACGGATACTAAAAAAATGAATGTGCGTGATCTATAATGGCAAACATACTAAACGAGAAGGACTACTCTGAAAGCAAAATAGTAGTAAAGGGCAATGAATACAGGCATATTCTTAATGAAACTGTACCTTTCAGTAGTAATAATGAAAAGGAATCCGTGGATAGCTAAGATGTCCAGCATACTAAATGGGACGAACGTCTCTGAAAGTAAAAGCATGGAAAGAGCAATGAATAAAAGAAAAAGAAAATATTTAAATTACAGATAGTAAAGAAGAGCAATCTGTGGATAGCAATATTCAACATAATGAAAAAGAAGGGCTGTTCTGAAATAAAAACGTGTGGAAAGCGTGGACAAGAATGAATACACGTATGTTACCAACAAAACCAAAACAATTTACAGATACTAATGAAAACAAAATGTGGGTATCTATGAAGGCCAACATAATAAAAGAAAGACTTCTCCGAAATCAAAAGCGTGGAAAAGGCAATATTTCAAGTATGTTTCAAAATAAAAGTTCTATTCCTGAATACTAAAGAAAAGCTATCGTTGGAAATCTATATGGAACACATACTAAAAGAAAACTATTCTAAAATAACAATCATAGAACAGGCAAGGAATACGAATAGGTTCCTAATGAAACCATAGGAATCCTCGGATACTAAGGAAAAGGAATCTGTGGATAGTAATGATGGCCAACATACTAAATAAAAGGTATATTCTGAAAACTAAAGCGTGGAAAATGCAATAATTTCAAGTATATTACTAATGAAACGATGGTAGTTCCCGGATACTAAAGGAAAAAAAATTGTGGTAAGTTCTGATTGCCAACATACTAAAAGTGAAAGACTTCTCTGAAACTAAAAGCGTGAAAAAGGCAATGAATATGAGTATGTTTTGAAAGAAACCGCAGCATTTAACGGACACTAAATAAAATGAATTTGTGAATAGCTATAATAGCAACATAATAATATTGAAAGACATCTCAGAAATCAAACGCGTGGGAACTGGAATAAATAAAATTTGTTTCTAGAGAAACTATAGCATTTCACAGGTACTAATGAAAATACATCTGTTGATACCTATGAGGGTCAACATAGAAAAAGAAAATTACTATTTTGAAATAAAAAGCGTAAAAAGTCAATGAATACGGGTGTGTTCCTTATGAAACCACAGTACTTCACGGATACTAAAGAAATGGAATCTGTGGTTTGCTATGATAGCCACCATTCCAAAAGAAAACAGTATTATTGGAAATGAAAATTCTCGAAAACGCATTGATTACAATATGTTCCTAATAAAACCATAGCATTTCACATATACTAAACAAAATAAATCTGTGAATAGTTATGATGTCCAATTGCCAAAAGCAAAGGACTAGTCTAAAATCAAAAATGTGAAAAAAAACAAAACAAAAAAAAACAATGAATATGTTCCCAAAGTAACCATAGCAATTGCCAGATGCTAAAGAAAAGTATTCTGTGAATAGCTATGATGGCTAACATACAAAAAAAAAAAAAAAAATAAACAAATAAAATAAAATAAAAAATAAAAAAAGAAGAATTTCTCGGAAATCAAGAGCTTATAAAACGCAATGAATTTAATTATGTTCTTAATAAAACCATAACTAATAAAAACGTATTATGTTGTTCGCTATGATTGCCAACTTACTGAAAGAGATAAACTACTCTGAATTCAAAAGCATAGAAATCGCAGTATATGTCCCTAATGGATCCATAACAATTCACGAATACTAATGAAAAGAAATTTGTGAATAGCTAAGATGGCAAGCAAACTAAATGAGAAACGCTTCTCGTAATCAGAAGCGTGAAAAGGGCAATGAATTCAAGTAGGTTCCTAAAGAAACCATAGCCTTCCACCGATAGTAAAGAAAAAGAATCTCTGGATAGCTATGATGGTCAACACACTAAAAGAAGAGAACTACTCTAAAATCAAAGCGTGGAAGAGTCAATGAATGTGTTCCTAATTTAACCATAGCAATTCACAGATGCGACAGAAAAAGGAATCTGTGGATAGCTATGATTGCCAACATTCTAAAAAGAGAACGACTATTCTGCAATTAAAAACGTGGAAAAAGCAATGAGTACGAGTATGCTCCCGAAGAAATCATAGCTAT
>JBBBDQ010000808.1:1600000-1797500 GCA_037127315.1 Ascarosepion bandense | reverse complement strand
GAATTCAATATCAACCAGTCCTACACACATTTGACCAACATTTTTAAGTGAATCAATTTTATTTAAATTAAATTTTATTTAAAATGTATATTTCCATCGAAATCCTTTTATGTGTCATGTCTCTTCAGGACGTATATGATCATGACCATCAACATTCCCTCTGTTCTTTGTAGCTCTTAATATGTTTTGTCTTGCTATTACTGCCAAATTTTGCTCTGCTATTCATTTGCTTAAGCCCGTCAATTATGTTACACGCTGTTTTCCACTGTCTCTTTTCCCCTCTATCAGTTTTGTGAGTATCAGATTTTCAAAGCCACCCTCCCTCATGACTTGTCTCAGAAATTTCAACTGTCTGTTCTTGATGTTAAGTATACGCTTCATTTTTGTTTCCATTCTCTCCAAAACATTGTCGTTTCTCCCATGTTCGGCCCATGGTACCTTCAGCATCTGTCTGTTGAATCACATTTCTGCTGCTTCGAGTCTCTCCTTCATATTTGAAAAGATTGTCCAGTATTCGTTGCATGTAGGAGAGATATCACTTAACAGTTCAGTACTCTTTTCTTTGTTTATGGTACTTAAAAAGCTAAGATATTTGTATGAAATGTATTTACATTGTATTAGAGTATAATCGCAAAATCTAATTATATCACCTGCATTTTCTAGAACCACGGTTAATCCGATCAAATGTACGACTTATTCGACATGTCACGAGAAATACAGAAGCTGAATTTGTTTATATCTATTACAGATGATTATTACTTCGTTAAGTTCACATCTCACTCGAAAATTTACGAATGATATTCTAAGCCAGATTATGATATAGTGTATATATAAAATATCTATCCTGTGTGCGTGCGCAAGCACACGTATATAGTTTAAAGATTTGTTATTTTTATGATAGAAGAAAGCTCTGTATATGGGATAAAGCCTTTATAGATACAAAATGTGTGAACATAAAAATAAGCCCTTCATACATAATGCCAGTTTTAAGCCTTAATAATGATTGTTAAAAGTATGAAACTGACAGCAAACATACAGTGTCGATTTCTATGAACGCACACTGTTTCTTTCTCTCTCTCTCTCTCTCTAATATATATATATATATATATATATATATATAGAGAGAGAGAGAGAGAGAGAGAAAGAGTGAGGTTGACTGGTTATTTTCTTTTTGGTAGCGTTGAATCTTAATCACTTGACACCCTGTATATCTTTTCCTTTCTCTCTACCTTACCTTTGCAACTGTCAACACACCTGCATTCCCATCCTTCTCTTGCTTCCTTCTCTGACACCCCCTGTAGCTGTTTCATCTTTCTCTTTACTCTCCTCCTATCTAATCTTTTTCTCTTTTGTAGCCCTCTGCGCTTTGCTTGGGGTGAAATGATTAAAAAAATCAAACTGTAAAGTAATGCTTCTACTGAATAGAAAAGTTGCACACAGATGGTTTTTCTGAATATTTTGTCATCTTTTCTATATAACATAAAATGAGAAAGATGGTAGTGAAAATGAAAATATTGTCAAAATCAATCACTATTTCTTCTTCATTAACCAAATATTGATTTTATACTGAAAAATACTGAAAAATATGCGTATTATTCTATGAAATGTTTAACAAAATGTTAACTTCTTTCTACGCTGACAGATGATAGGGCGTTACTCTAAATAGCATGACATGACTATACCGTGCTCTGTAGAGTCACGATGTGTAAAGTCACGCTGTGTAGGGGTTAATTCATATAATCGTGTTTAGTGGAAAAATAGCTGACGTAAAAAACAATAGTTCCTCCCTCTTTTCATGGATTTGATTTCGCGCCAAACTATTCATGCTTGTGAAATCAACACAAATTTAAGTAGATTTTCTTCTGAGTAAATTTTTGTGAAGTTGAATGTTGTGTTAATTCTTAATGAGAGTAAAATATAAATTTTATTACTTAATTGTTTTCTATATTTTTTCGATAAAAAGTATTTTTTACTTTGCTTAATTTTACACTCATATACAGCTCAAACCATAATATCATCATTTAAGTACCATACGTGAAACACGCTTGGGCGATCATGTCTCGAAAGAAACATGAGTGACTGGGCAGAATATTATCCCGCAGTAGGTTGCCATTGCTTTCTGCGGTAGACTGGTTACCAGCCAAGGCTATAGAACCCAATCTGTCCTGTTATTTAACCCATGACTGGATGTAAGTGACGGTTTAATACCTTTCCTAAGGGTATTTGCGCGTAAGTGAATGCAAGGAATTCAACTGAAATTCGAACTCGGCTCCCGAATTCTCGTTCCGAGTCGATATCCACTGCACCACAACGCAAACCATAATATAGGTGAGGTAAAATTTATCCCCAAATAGGCAAATAATTTTATGATATATATACCATAAAATTTGCAGTTGGATCTGCTAATGAGAAGAATATGTTGTTGATAATCTCCCCAAATTATAAAAAAAAAGGTTATTTACTTCTGAGTTGAAAACAGACAGACTAGGACGATTATTTTTTTTTAATAAAATTCATCCAGAACATCTTTATTCGAACCACTGCTCTTATTAGATATTCAAATGTAACGTAGAATCATTGCAGCTTAAATTAACGAGTGAGAAGAAATGTAATGAATATTTAATGAAAATGATTCTAGGTAGATTTTTCTCGTCTTCCACAATAATAATAGTTGTTCCAGCCTTTTCATTTGAAACTCAAATGTATTGAGGACCTTTTATTGATTCATTCATGTTAAATTTATTGGTAGGTAGTTCGCTAGTTGCATGCATACATACATACATACATACATACATACATACATACATACATACATACATACATATGATGGATATCGAATTGTTAAACTAGTGTGACTATCGCTGACAAATTTGATTCATCGTCTTAGTTCCTGTGAGAATGAAAATGTATCTTGAAGTCAGCAAATGACTTGTAATACTTATTGCAGAGTCGGCGAAGCTGTTCCGTAAATTTTATTCAGCCTGCATACTCGTGGATTTTCGTATGACGAGTAAGACCAGGAGAATCTCTGCAGATCTTATGGCACACGCCGCATTGAACATAATTTGAGAAAGGTCTACAATTCTTTTGGTTAACAAGGTCTTCATTGAAAAGCCTGGTGAGGGAACCGGTCTAGTGGTCAATAATTCGGCCATGCCGCTGTTAACACAAGATTACATGGTACCAGTATTAATCTGAGTGCGATCTAACGTGTACATTCATACACACAACAGACATACAGTCATAAAACGAGGATACTTTATCTTGAGCAGTGGTTAATGGGTTAGTTTCGGTGGTCGCTCCACTAGTATAATTAATTTGTCACTAGGTACACTTCTGATATGTTTCTGTGCCTAAACAACCTATAAAGAAGACGGTTGGGGCAGCTTACACATACACAGTGGACATCCACTCGTTGAGCAAGGATAGCCACCAAACAGGCAGCATCAGATGAAATGGTTCTTACCAGATTCACAGTATAAACTTCTTTGGATGTAGACATGATTTTTCAGTTGTTAACGGTGGCTTTTTCGTTTCCTACATGAAGTTTTCGCCCTACGTTGTTGTAACTAATCCATTTTCCATCGCTTGTGATTGTTCTTTCTAAAAAATGGGTCGTTTTGTTGCGTTCGAGTAAAAAGTCTCTGACAGAATTAAATGTCCATTAAATGTTTTCCATTAAATCGCGAGGCATCTTAACACATATCCAAGGGTTTTCAAATGCCTTATGACCATTTTAAAATTTGTATAGTAACTTTGCAACTACCCGTGTTTTATCACTTGGGTTATTTTTAATCAGCGTTTTGATTTGGTCATCATCAGTGACTGCAGGATTATCGGAATATTCATGATCTCACAGATTAAAATTTCTACTTCTGAATTTAGCGAACAACTTTCATACAATAATCTCAGTTATGTCAGCATCTACATAAACGACAAATATCTTGGCTTCTGATTATACATTTTTCCTTTTCAGAAATAAAAGAGCATCAAATGACAAAATGCATAACATTTTTCTCCGTTTCTATTTTTAACTTAAAATCTTTTAAAATTCACAATCCACGTACGAATCCTTTTGAAAGACGCGCTAAAATGTTTCCTTTAAAAAGATGTATAAATGTCTCCTTTCAGAATATTCATAATTTCCCTCGTGTGAGAACCAAAAGACGAGTTAAAACGGTACCTATTGAAAAACAATATGAACGTTTATATATATATATATATATATATATATATATATATATATATATATATATACTGATTGTTTAATTACTTAGTTTCTGGTCATAATAAGATTAGACCAGTGGACATTTGTATTAAAAAGTGTTCAATACAATTATATTGTAGAACTTTTGAATATTTTCCATTCATAAACGAGTTATTACGCGACCTAGGTTTCTACCATGAGTGGTGTCTTCAGGCGATTTTCAATAATTGATTTAACAGTTTATCGTTTTTTTAAAACTCTCATGTAACGATTGAAATATACGTATATTATAAATAGTAAAACTTTGAGTCCTCTTCACCTGGAAATATATATATATATATATATATATATATATATATATTAAAAAAGGATTAATTCAAAGATGTTGAATGGCCATTTCGACATGAAGATCCCCACGGGGGACGACACATCACCTCAGCAACAGGTGATGTGTCGTCCCCCGTGGGGATCTTCATGTCGAAATGGCCATTCAACATCTTTGAATTAATCCTTTTTTAATATATATTTGCTCTGTAATATTTTATTACATGGAGCTCTCTTCCTGTATCATTTTTTAATATCAAAATAAATTTTTAATATTAATTAGGATCGGGTTTTTTGGAATTTACCTTCCTACTTTTTTTCCCTTGGATTGAAGTATCTGAATTAAAATATATATATATATATATATATATATATATATATATATATATATATATATATATATATAAAATGTATATTTAAGTAGCAAATATTCTTTAAGGCAGGTATTATTAAAAACGAGACAATTTGTGTCGATTAATTTTACTGGTCGACTTTTCTAAATTATGAGTGATGTTTCTAAGGCAAAGAAAAAATTCCGTCAGGTATTTTCCGAAGTTCATTTCGGAAGAAAAATACAAGAAACATGATTTAAGCTTTCAACTTTCTTAAGTCATCATCAGTTTAAGTAGAGACAATTGGTGAGTTTTTTATTCTTTTTTTTATTGATCTTTGTTTTTGTTGTATAAGTATTGTCTCATAGATCATGTTTCCTTTTAACACACACATACACACACAAACTTACATACACATATATATACTTCTCCAATGTTATGCGGAAAATATAGCCTTAATTTAATTATATCAAATAACAGTATGACTACCATTTGATATAAGTTTTCTTTGAGGTTGCCAGAATTTGTTGTAAAAAAGCCAATAACAGTTCGACTAACACACCGTTAAAATAGAGTTTGTAAACGAGAATAATATACGTGCAGTATTTTCGAAAATGATTGTCATAAGAATTAAAATTTACAGTAGATTTGGAATCCATTTTCGCTTTTCCAGCTGAAATCACGTTAACTGATCAGTGTTCAGACATCGTCATCTGATTGGTTAATTACATTCAGGTCTATAATTCTTCGAGACGAGTCTGAGCAGTAACGGATGTAGTGGGTGAAAGCAAATCACGTTGAAATCTGCTTCTTTTTTTCTATTGACCTCGAATAGCGATTCTCTTTCTGCAGTTAATACACTCCTGATCAAAATTTTAAGACCATTTAAAAATCTTTAAAAAGAAATATTTTTTTTACGGATAGATTTTAAACTCCTCCCACTTAAGGTTACCAATACTACAATCTAAAAGGTTTTATTTAGAAAATTTTACATTTTTAGATTTTATTTAGAAATTTACATTTTTATAAAATGAGGCGATTTACACATGGACAAAATTATAAGACCAGAGACAAAAATTCTAAGAAATTGTACAAAAAGTGTATGAAAAGTGTATGAAAACATTCAACAACCAAATTTAATAATGAGTTCTACCTCCACTGCTTTTGATGACTTCAAAAATTCTGTCGGGCATGCTAGAAATAAGCATTTCCATTAAGGTGCGGGGTATGTTGCTCCAACTTATGAAGATGGCTTCACGAAGTTCATTTTTTGTTGAATATTGTTTGCCATTTCGATAAACATCTCTTGTCATCCATCCTCAAACATTTTCAATTGGGTTCAAGTCTGGTGAGCATGCAGGATGTACCAAGAGATGGATCCCATTTTCTTGTAGAAAGGTCAAGGTCCATCTTGCAGCGTTTATTGCAGTATTATTCTGTTGGAATAACCATCCATCCACACACAAACGATGACCCTCCATTATCAGTGATGTTTTTGTAGCATGCTAACATAGCCAGCCGCTGTTTGACAACCCTGCACCACCTGGAGCTCCATCGTCCCTCTGTAAGAAAAGGCACCCCTTACCATTAGGGACCATCTACCACTATGACGTGTGGAGAAAATTTCAGGTGGCATGTTTTTGTTATGCCAATATCGTTGGAAGCCATCAGGACCATCTAGATTGAATTTTTTCTCATCAGAAAACAGGACTTTCTTCCACTTCTTAACGTCCCGTCTTTGGTATTCACAACCAAACTTTAAGCGGTCCACCTTGTGACGTGGAAGCAGCCGAGGAATTTGTTTACGATTTTTATTTACCATGCCTTTTTGTCGTAAGTGTCGTCTGATGGTTACGGGACTGCAATCAGCATCTGTGACTGCCTTAATTTGACTAGAAGAAAGTCCCCCCTCTTTCATAACAACTCGTCTTATTATCTTACTCAATGCAGGAGAAATTTTTTGGGGCCTACCAGAGGATTTTGCTTTTCCATAATTCTCACTGTTCTTTAAAAAGTTGCAAATCACAGTTTACTGCGATTTACTTTAGCTGCGATCGCCCGCTGTGACAAACTTTGCTTATGGAATTCTAGAATTCGAGAACACTCAATTTTGGTAAGTTTACTTGCTTTAGGCATGGTAACACCTTTACACAGTGATTGCTAATCTCTAACTGAATTGAAAACATTGGAATTACCATAGATCTAACAATTTATACCCCTGGTCTTATAATTTTGATCATGGGTAAACCGCCTCATTTTATAAAAATGTAAATTTCTAAATAAAATGTTTGGAATGTAGCTTTTTGTTTCCATAACCTTTTAGATTGTAGTATTGGTAACCTTAAGTGGTAGGAGTTTAAAATCTATCCGTAAAAAAAAAAATTTCTTTTTAAAGATTTTTAAGTGGTCTTAAATTTTTGATCAAGAATATAGTAGCATCGAGTAACCGTTTCTATTGCTTAACAATAGATTTCGAAATTTTTAAATACATTAAATTTCCCAGATTAAAGAATATTTTTTATACCTTTTCTAAAACGAAATCTGTTCATATGTTTGGAAAATTTATCGTTATTATTTTTATTTCTTTAGGAATTTTATCAATAATTAATAAATTATTAGCTCTTTCTTTCTGTTTTCTTTTTTGTACTACAAGTAGAAGAAATGTCAGCAATCTGTCGTTTTAGTTTTTTCTTTTTACCTCAAACGCACGAAAATTATAGCTCTATTTCATCATCATCATCATGATCACCACCACCATCATCACCACCACCAATTTTCTGTTTATTATACTTAGTTTAAATCCATCCCCAAGCAATGTGACGTCTAACCTTGCCAATAATCCCTCAACCTGGTGCTGTATCATTCATCAGAATACTAAATCTTTTGAATCAGCTCAAACCCCAGCCAGAAGTCTGAATCAAACACTAAGACATGAGAGATAGGTACACGGATTTCAAGCTCCAGGAAACGGCATTCCTTATCTAAATTGTGGAAAACGCTGTCTACTTAAGTTTGGAATGAGAAGTCATAATTGAAGTGACTAGAGAGAATGATTCTGACAAACTCAAACGTTCCAGTACCAAAATTCAAGCCAACGATAGAAAAATGGAGACATTATAATTGATAACGAAAGATTACATTTGTTTAACTCTCTGATTACAATACCTTACCCTAGACCAAGAGTAAGGTAAAACGGTAAATATTCTCTCTGGATTTCTAGCATGTGGAGTTATTATACTATTTACATAAATATTCTATTTACACAAGTTCTGATGTTATGTGGTACTTAACATATAAAGTATTTATATATTTTTTTATATTAATAAAGGAGATGAGCAGTACCATACAGGGCAATTCTTAAACCTAAACAAGGTTTACACAGAATTTTATTAATGTTCTCGTCTTTATAATTCGACTCAGGGATCCAATTATTATCACAGGAGTTTTGAGATGCCACATTTTTAATTCCAATTTCAAAACCCTTCTATTTAATTATTTTATCATATTTTTTAACGATTATATTTTTAACAGAAGCCAATGCCGTATCAATGAAAAGTTATTTTGTATTGTCTTTAATTAAAATGTTTGGTCTATTACCTTTTATATGTTTGCTAGCATGAATGGTAAAGAATGGTAAAGTCAGAAAGGGTAATGCTTCATAGCGTTCTAGAATTGATTCAGGGTGATTTTCATAACATCTTTCAGCAAGTGGCGGCATGTAACACTGAAATAACTTTCAATTATATTGAATGTCCATTATCTCTACAATTTCCAAAGCTTATTGTATCTATTAGAGTTAAAATCCATTACTAAACTTCTTTGTACATTAAAGAAATATTATTAAAGTTGTAATTTATATAGAGTTATTACCTCTGCCCTAAGGACTGGCACGAGCTGATTAGATTTTAGGTCTGATCCAGTACGGAATAAAGTTTCTGGGTTATTTTTGTGTTTTTTAAATAATATTTTTCTTACATTTCACATGCCAAATACTGAATTAACTCCCTTAGATTACGCTATGTCATTAGAATTTCTGAAAGCATTGTTTTTTCACGAAATATATTATTATTATTTATAATGATAATTTAATATTTATTATCCAAAAGCAAAAAAAAACAACAAACAAACAAAAAAACAACAACAAAAAAACGAAAAAATAATGAAGGAAAGATAAAATGCACACACAAAAATATCGGAATATAACACTGAGATATTAAAAATTAAAAACGAACTCTTCTACAATTAGTATCACTGAGATGATGTCGGTATTGCCTTGTCGGAAGCTTGCAGTCTTTGATTGTTTTGTTTCTTTTTTAACTCAGTTTCGTTTATCTTTTCAAGTAGACGTTAAAAGACTGCATTATTAGTCCTTAACTTTCAGTTAAAATGACAAACACGTAGGTTGGAATTGCCTTCTGCCATATACTGGTTGCAATCCTAGGCTATAGAATCAAATCTGTCCTATTATTTAACTCATAACTGGAAGGAAGAGATTGATTAATATATTTCCCAACGGTATTTGCGCGTAAGTGAATGCAAGGAATTCAACTGGAATTCGAGCTCGGCTCCCTAATTTGTCGTTCCGAGCCGATATCCACTGCATCACAACGCACATCCAACTGTTATAGTACAATGTATGAAAAGAAAGAAAAATAAAAGATCAAATCAAAGAAAAATAATGGAAAACAAACACCAAGTCGTGTTAGCATCAGTTTCTGGCATAAGAAGTTTCTGAAAACAAGAAGTGCCTTGATAAAAACAGAAATTAAGTATCGTCTAGAAGAGATGCGTACTAGTAAATGAATTCATATGGAAGTACTCTGCTATTCAAATAAAACTTAACATGTTTATGTTTTAAAAAAACTTGTATGGTTACCTTCTTTTCCTTATTTTTAAAAATTAATTTTCATGATTGCGCAGATAATTTACGTCACCCTGTATATCTAAACAACATTTTAGTTAATCTTATCAGTGCTGTTATCTGGATAATCTGGTTTTTTCCTTGTCATTAGTTCTATTAACATTTATTCTATGCTCTTCTGGATTGTGTTCAGTGTTCCGATAACAATTGGTATGACAGTCATCTTCACGTAATCTAATTTCTTCACTTCTCTGGCAAGGTTAAGATTTTTATCTATTTTTCTAACTTCCTGTGTATTTATTTTGTCGTCGTGTGTTTCATTCTCTCGGACATATTCTAGTTGTTGCATGAATCATTGATATATGAGCAAAATGTAATCAGTTGAACAGTTCCCATTAGATCATCTTCCCTGCTCAATCATGCTTCTTACAGGATTTTCTATCGATGAATTTGCTATATTAACTTATATGGTCAATTCTTTTTATATTTATTTATACACAGCAAGCGTTTGCTGTTTTCTCTATTATTTGCTATATTAACTTATATTTATTTATACACAGCAAGCGTTTGCTGTTTTGTCTATTATTTGCTATATTAATTTATATGGTCAATTCTTCTTATATTTATTTATACACAGCAAGCGTTTGCTGTTTTCTCTATTATTTGCAATATTAATTTATATGGTCAATTCTTCTTATATTTATTTATACACAGCAAGCGTTTGCTGTTTTCTCTATTATTTGCTATATTAATTTATATGGTCAATTCTTCTTATATTTATTTATACACAGCAAGCGTTTGCTGTTTTCTCTATTATTTGCAATATTAATTTATATGGTCAATTCTTCTTATATTTATTTATACACAGCAAGCGTTTGCTGTTTTCTCTATTATTTGCTATATTAATTTATATGGTCAATTCTTCTTATATTTATTTATACACATCAAGCGTTTGCTGTTTTCTTTATTAGTTTCTATATACTTTGTTCTATTGGAATTGTTTTGTGTCACTATTAAAAGCGACACAGTTTTAGGTATTTACTTTGTATTCATGACATCTACTTGCTACGCCCTCATTTTGTCTTCTGAAGTGTCCATATAATTTTCTTCTAATTGTTGTGCCAACGTTTTGTATTTTTCTATCTTCGAGTTGGTGATAATCTTCTTTCAGATGAAGAATAGCCTTGAAGTGATAGAGATATGGTTCTACCGACAAATGCTAAGAATATCCTTGACAGAACATGTGAGTAACAAAGAAGTCTTTATCGAAATAGGAACAAGAAGGAAATTATACTTACAATAAAAGGCAGTTAACATTACTTGGATACATAATGAAGGATGAGTGTCTGAAATATATAAAACTTACTGGATATATTGAAGGAAAGAGAAGCAGGTTGAATAACGAACAACTACTTAACGTGTTTGAGTGAACAGATAGTAAAAGAGGAAGAAGACTTAAAGGAAAGTAGAAATAGTAAATAGTTACTTAGCACAAGAAAAGTAATGAGTTTGTGAAATGCCATGATTATCTAAAGGATATGGTATGTAAAATAACAAGAAACTCTGCTCTGTGTTGTGCATTATTCGATTTCTATTTATCGGAGAAACAGTGCAATCTTCGATATGGATAAGTACTCTTTCTAATTAACTTTGTAATTAACAGACAGTTTGCAGGCAAACTTGGACGTAGCAGCTCATGTATTGTCGTAGGTATTCTTTGTTTATAGTTCGGGAATCTGATTTTATTTACTGTCCAGTTTAAGAAGCACTCAGAGTTCTTCGAAATGGAAAGTACCCGTGTAATTATTTCTTTAATTGCTAAAATTCGAATATTATTTTAAGAATCTAAGTATTATAGTTTTGGAGTTTAAGCCTGATACACATGCACATAGGAGACTGTCTTTTTATTGTGGAATATATAATTTATCTCTATTTGCATGATGACAATTACTTCTACAATGCCAAAATATTTTATGTCATCATTTTTGGTGAGTGATGTGATCATTTTCTGGTTGTTTAGTTCTAATCGTTCTATTGATTTGTTTTCTTTCAAGTTAAATACCAGCATCGCAAAAGTCTTTTTGAGTTATTAATTGTGTACTAATGGAAAAGTGAAAAAAAAAAAAACACAAAAAACAAAAAACGTGACGCATCTTTTTCTTTAAAACTTCCTCTGGTGTTGTTTTTATTTATAATTCTGCTTTTATTTATGATATTTCTGTTGATGTAGTTATACATGCACAGAAAATATTGATTATAATTATGCAGAAGAAAGCATTGTAAACGTTGGAACGCTGAAAGTTTTAATTTTTAAATTGAATTATTTATGCATGATTTTAGAAATGTTCTAGTTAAGCATCCCACATTTAATGATCGAAGATTCGCGGAGAAAAGTTAAATGTTGTAAGAACCTGAACGCGAATTTAGTTTGGATGATTTAGCGATTAAAGCATTATCTAAATACATTCGTCTTAGTAAATTGCTTTTTCTTTTAATTAAAGAAGCACTTTTATAATTGTTGATATACACTTATGGGATCTGTTTGTAGAATGCCCAAATGTTTGCAACAACTGTTTTTGTGAATTTAATTTCCATAGATTGTCTTCATTTTTCCATTTGCCAAAATTCACGTCTATAAATAAAAACCTTCATTCCTCTATCCTATATAATTCCTATATCTATATTGTATTTTCCTTTGTTCAATTGCAGTACGGCAAATATTTGTAAATGCAAATTTAATTTCTTATATTCTATATCATTCCTATATCTATATTGTTACTGCCTTTTGTCTGTTTGCAACACTGCACATTTATAAATGAAAATTATCTCTCTTTATATAAAATACATATGTTTGTCTTTGTCTGTGTGTGTGTGTGTGTGTGTGTGTGTGTGTGTGTGTGTGTGTGTGTGTGTGTGTCTTCATTCTAACAATCTCTATTCTTTCGAAACACTTGGTCTGATTTCAACCAAAATTAATTCACTTGTCGATCATGAGATGAACCTTTGATGTATGCAAAGTTTTTTTCAAATCGATTCACAGGGTACGGCAGAAATCACCGAAACGCTTAGAATTTACGAACTCTTTTCCCCCGAGACGCCTTATACAAATTCAACCAAAATCGAGTAACTTGTAGATCAAGGTCCAAACCAAACAAAATTTTTGGAATCAATGTACAGGGTTCGTCAAAAACCAATGACAAACATAATTTCAGGTGGTCTTTTGCGTAATTTTATGCATTTCTCTAAGACGCTTCACTCCAACTCAACCTCAACCAAAATCGAACCACTGGTAGATGAAGGTCTGATGCGAACAAAAATTTCAATTAACACACAGGGTGCAAAAATTGATGGAAAATGTTTTTTTTTTTGCGATCGTTTATTTTTCCTAAACGCTTTGGTGTATTTCAACAAAATCAGATTTCTTTTTGTAACATCTACCTTATCGTATGCCATAACAATTTAACGTTTTCTACAAGGTGCCATCCTATCCGACGTTGCAGGGACAATAAACCCACTTCTTCTGTGCCACAACGTCATCGAATCACATTACAGGCTTTTTTAACGCCCGCCCCCGTTCTTCCAACTGTACATACATCATTCCCGTTTACGCATTATACTGGAGCTTTATGAATAATTACTTGACCTTATCATTGCAACAAAACCCCCAAGCAACGCCGGATTATACAGCTAGTATTCTATATAATTCATATATTTATATTGTCTTTTCTTTTTGTTCATTTGCAATACTGAACATTTGTAAATGCATAGTTCATTTATTATACTTTATATTATTCAATATCTCTATTGTCTTTTCACATTGTTCATATGCAACACAGTATATTTGTAAATGCAAACATCCATTCCTAACCTACATAATTCCTACATGTATATTCTTATTTTATCCATTTCACAATTTTGCTTTTCTTCTTCTTCTTCTTCTTCTTCTTCTTCTTCTTCTTCTTCTTCTTTGTGTCCTGTCCCTTCAGGACATAGGCGATCATGGCTTTCCACGTTTCTCTATCCATGGTGGCTCTGAGCACGCCTTCTCCTGTTACACCGTGCAATCCTCGTTCCGTCATCCACCTGATTAGGTCCTTCAAATATGTTATCCGTTGCTTTCCCCTGTCTCTTTTCCCCTATATCTGGCCTGTTAGTATCAGGTTCTCCAGGCCCTCCTTCCTCATTGCGTGTCCCAGGAACTTCAGCTGTCTCTTCCTGATTCTCAGTATTAATTTCCTTTTTGTTTCCAAGACCTCATCATTGCTCACATGCTCGATCCATGATATTCGCATCATCCTTCTGTAGAATCACATTTCAGTTGCTTCAAGTTTTTCCTTCATCTTTGATGGTATTGTCCAGCATTCACTGCCATATTGAAGGACGGACATCACATAGCAATCCAGTAATCTCTTCCTTGTGTCGAGCGAAATTGTCCTGTTTCTTAATACCTTATTCAACTTCTGGAATGCTTCCTTCGCCATGCCAATTCACCTTCGGATCTCTGTGTCGCACTTTCCGTCTTCTGTTATAGCGCTTCCCAGGTATTTAAATTTTTGTACCTGCTTGATTCTGGTATCCCCGACCTGTATTTGGCATTTTGGGCTGCCCTTTTTACCATGCATTCAGTTTTCGTGCAGTTTATTTCTAGTCTTTTTTGTTACTTTCTTCTGCTACCTTTTGTAAGAGGTCTTGTAGTTTCCTTTCTGTGTCTGCTATCAGCACTGTATTATCTGCGTACCTTAGGTTGTTTAAATTGTGGCCTCCGATTACGAATCCAGGCATAACTTTTAGGGTCCTCAAAATATTCTCGCTGTACATGTTGAACAGATCCGGTGATAAGACACATTACGCCCCTTTCTATCTTTGTATATCTACTCAATTCATTACCTGTCCGTATGCAAGCGGTTTGCTGCCAGTAAAGATTCTTTATTACTCTCAAGTCTTCCAAATATGTCCAGGCTGCCAACCATCTCCATCAGTTCTTTGTGACGTATTTTGTCAAACGCCTTCGCATAATCAATAAAGCTCAGGTATAAGTCCTTCTTCATTTGTATTGCCCTTTCGGAGAGCATCCTAATAATAAATATGGCATTCCTTGTTCCCGTGTCTTTAACGAAACCATACTGTTCTTGTCCTATCTCCGGCCTGTAGGACAGCCAAAAGTTTGGTGATTAGGGAAGTAAACTCTGAGCCCAAGTCTGCAGTACGGGCTCATGTGAAGTCTAAACGTATACTAGACCTCCTGCAATTTTCTCCAGCTACCGCTGAACCGCTAATATCGTTCTAAACTTTTCCTCATATCTATGAGAGAATCTCCCTTCGTGCTAATATCGCAGAAGTACACCTCTAAGTAAAGTTTTGCTTTTTCGCAAACATCTAACTTCCACCATAGCACTAAAAACATGACCAACAATTAAATTATGTATATATTTTTTATTATTCTTTATGCAGTCATTCTAGTCGATAACCGTGTTTAAATAGACATTCCCCTTTGTTTCCGAAAAGAAAACTGAAATTAGTGAATTTAATATTCACTGGCTGAGACAAAGAAAGTTTTATTAAAGGAAGTATACTTCTCAGCAGGAATCAAACCATAATTTTATTATTCTACCTTTAAAACACACACACACACACACACACACACACACACACACACATTATAGGTACCTTCACAGAATCACTAAAATGTGAGCATACCATGATGAAAAAATACTAAACATTTAATAACAAAGTTTTATCGGCCATATTAAAGATTTTTATGATAATTAAATTATAATCTTTTTGATCGAAATTTTGGGTAGACATTTTATACTTACCTCTTCAGTCGAAGGACCAAAGATTAGTATAGAAAATTTTATCGTCTTTTTTTGCGGTGAAAAATACATAAATTTGTAAATTCTTTTCAAAATAAAATAATTGTCGGATTTTAATGAAACTTTCAGGACTTATTCACAAATGAATGAAGTTATTAATAACATCTGATAAAAAAAATTATATTTGTTACCCATTTACACACAATTTTTAATTTTATGAAATTTCGATAAATTAATTTTTGTAACGCTTAATATTAGTTTACATTAGTTAAAAAGACAACTTTTGAAAGAATTGGTTGGAATAATTTAATAGTTTTCAATTTTGTAAATTTCTGTATTAATATGTACCGTTTATCTGACACTGTTATTTGGTAAAAATGTGACTCTATCTCCTACTGGTATATTTTCTCTTGTTTGGTTAAATACAACGGAGAGAGAGGAATTAGTATTAGTGGTATTATTAGTTGTGCTTTATTGTAATTCGTGATGTGAGCTTATGTAAAAAAACTATTTTAATACTATCATATACTTGTAAAATCCGGGGGAATAGAAAAATTAGTTATTTCTAATACTATCATATACTTGTAAAATCCGGGTAATAGAAAAATTAGCTATTTTAATACTATCATGGACTTGTAAAATCCGGGGAGTAGATAAATTAGCTGACAATTTGAAAGAGAGAGAGGGAAATATAGTTTTCTTTCTTTTTCATTATAGCTTCTTTTTTTTTTCATATACGATACGCATTATTTTGGGTTAGGTAAAAATTTGACAAAATGCTCGCAGTCATAATAAAATGTTAGGATCTACTTGATGAGGTCAAGCAAGGTTAGATCTTCCAACAGATGTTCATGAGAACAGAAAATTTGTGGGAATTGAAAAATCTAAATGTGATGTAATCGAAAGGAAGTGAGCTGTTGGTGTTTCATTCGTCGAGCCACGCCCCCACCCCCCGCAAATCGTGTGGGTGAAAAACGGTCTTATTGGTCAAAAGTTTTGAGTCGGCCAAATCCCCCGAAAGGATTGGGGATGGTTATAAGAATCCGGACTCGAGAATCATCAGTAGCTGTGAGTAGCTATGAGTTGCTGTTAGTTGCTGGAGAGCAGTTTTGTGAGTCGAAATGTAGCAACCGTGGAAAAGGGTTCCCAACTAGGGAAGCCACGACCCACGGCCGGTCGCCTACTACAAAACTCTTGGCTAAAGAGTTAATGTCGAATAAAGCCGGCCGCCGATTAACTTAAAGAGTTAATTTTGAATTATGCACCTTCGATAGGAATCCCGAAAGAACGTTATTGTATTTTTTAACTCATGGGAGAATCGAAATTTCTGATTCGTTCGCTCTACTTCGGTAAACTCCGTTAAGCTCCGATAAGGACCCGAAAGAACTGTGTTATTTTAGAAGTTGCATAGAGAATTGACAGCCCTGATTATAGAGAATAGGTGAAAAGACTTTAACAAAAATTTAATGAATATGTGAAAATACTTTAGTGAAAATTTGAAGAGCTCTGTTTACTTTAGCGAAACTTAGAAAAGACATTTTAATTTAAGGATTAAAAGCTCTGATATTTTTAAACTCTCTCTCTCTCCATTGTAAACTGGCATTCCGACAACTGTATTGTTATTCTGATAACTGTATTGTCTGCTCCTGTGACTAATAATTGTTTTTTTTATAAAGACATTTTTCTTAATTCTTCAGGTGTTTCGATCTTATTCATTTAATTATTATTATTATTATTTTTTTTTTTTTTGGTGCCGTGTTTATTTTTAACCACAAGTGTACACCATTGTCCGGTCTGGTTCTGATAGAAAGGCGACTACTGAAATTGCAAAATGCGACTTTCTGAGATCAATTCACAACGTGGGTAGTGGTCCGTTGTTGTGATAGACGTCTTGAAAACCAACAATGGTGACGAGATCACGAACAGCAAGCGCGACCGAATTAAACGGGCAGCTGGGTGGCAGTGTCACAACTGGTGCCGTCACGACCGTCGACAAGAACAAGAGCCACAACGAGCGAAGACCCTAAGGCAAAAGTGTTACAAAAAAACCTATGTACTACTAATAAATAAACACGCTTAATACAAATCAGCAAACACCAATATTTTAAAAGGATTTAAAAAAAGATTTGGTGTATAAACGCACCAATTTTTGTAAGTATGGACGTTCATAAACAACGTTATCAGAAAATAAAAGTAATAACTATAAGAAAGTTTAAACCAAAGTAATTAAAATTCGGTAAAACATATTACAGAGAGTATATTCCTAATCTTTTGAAATTACTAGGTAATTATAGATTATATAAAAAAAACGTCTATATTATATTCCTTAAGTAATTTATACAGAAAATTTTCATCGTAGAAAAACATTAGATACATTTCTGTCTGCCAGTAAAAACAATGTGAAAAATGTATTTCGGTGATATTTTAAACAACGTAAATAATATTTGTTTCAACTAAGATTAATTAAACTCTAAATCAGATAATATTCCTCAAATAAAAATTCAGAAAAGTATATTCTATTTTTGAAAAAAAATTTAAGAGAATTACAATGTGATAAAAGATGTATAAAAATTATGTTAAATCAGCGATGCTTAGCAATTTCAAAACGAAAACTCTTTCCTGTCAACTTAAATTAGTTTTTAAACACATCAACGTATTTTGCTTATCGGAAATATTTTATTTAATCATTTAGGTTAAAATTAAAACTAAAATAAAAGCTTAAAGAAAGATTTTTCATAAAAAAATTAAGTCTTAGGTATCATGTTTTTGTGAACACACACACACACACACACACACACACACACACACACACACACACATATATATATATATATATATATATATATATATATATATATATAACGAAGAAAGTATTAACAACATTGAGAACATTATTTTAAAACAGTGTTAAATATAGAAATAGAGCTTAGAACATTTATTATAGTTTAGAACATGTACAAACTATATTTTATTACAAAAGTATACATTTTGTTTCGACATCGAAAAAAAAACAATATCTCATCAGGTAGATAAAAATGATGATACTAAAGGTTATTTTGGAAAAAAGAATTAAAAAGTCTCACTTCCCCTTTATTTTGGAAAAATATCTCGTACGAAGTAAAGAGGATAGAAAAGATGGGAAAGCAAAAGAGGAAATTGAAAGAAAGAAGTAACAAAAAGGAAAAAGAAATACAGAGGAAATAAAGAGCGTGATACAGAAAATAACATATGATATATATATATATATATATATATATATATATATATATATATATATATATATATATATATACATATATATATATAATATAACATATACATATATATATATATATATATATATATATATATATATATATGTATATATATATATATATATATAATCATATCGCCCCAAACAAGATATTTCATTGCCACTGTTTTGCAGGGGTTACATAGGAGGAAAGTTATGAGAAAGAGTTACAGGTTATAGGGAGTGTCAGAAAGTGGGTAAGAGAAAGATGAGAATACTGATGAGAGTGCAGTTGACGGAGAAAGGAGCATGATAGAGAGGATGGAGGTTAGTGATATAGGAGATGACTATTGAATTTACATTTCAATTTTTGAGATTGTAGCCCTCGGGTAAGCAAGTCAATGAAAGGGAATTCCACAGTCGTAAAGTGTGAAAAAAGAAGCTGGTGGAGTAGAATTTGCGTTTATATTTTATTGATTTTACAGTAAAATGATGTAACCTAGGACACCTAGGCGGATAGTAGCAGCACCCGATTAGGTATGACAGCAGTATTCAATGCACGGGCAGATGGTAGATTTATATATGTGCAGGAATTTTTCAGACGAGAAAAACTTCTCCGACAGAGAACCGACTTTCTTTGCAGCGGATTTAACCATGCTAATGGTGGAGAGGGTAGGAACGATTGTCTGTGATGGTTAATAGAGAGCAGCTTCGATTTGAAAGCATTAAAATTCACAAGCCATTTCTTACCACAGTCCGCCACGGATTGGAGGCCCTTCTCAAGCTCGGCAGCGAGGTTTGTTTTGTCAGCCTCAACAGATCTTTGATCGATTCAAGAGTAAACCATAGTGTCGTCACCATATATGCCTACTTGGGATCTTATGACATCTGGGAAATCGTTAATGCTGATAAAGAAAAGCATACAACCTAGAACAGAGCCTTGAGAGACACCCGCATTCGTATGATAGTATTGGGAGGCATGTCCGATCAATACTACCTTCATTGTGCGATTTGAAAGGAATGACTGGATAAGGTCAAACAAGTGTCCAGTTATAACATAACCTCGCAGTTTGCATAGAATGCCACCATGCCAGATTGTCAAACGCGTTGATATCTAGTCGTGAGCATATCAGCAGTAAACCCGGTGAAGCGGAAACCATACTATTTGTCAGAGAAGAGTCTGTGGACTGTAGTTATAGAGTTTGGAGAGAACAGAGAAAAAGTCAGGGGAACATTTCTTCAGGACAATGATTGGGATTCCGTCGCTGCGGTTCGCTTTATGGTGGTCAAGCATTGAAATTATGTTAGAGACCACCGAAGGGGTAATGTGGATGTCATTCAGTTGTCATTATGTCGGGTACAGATACTCCAGAAGAGTCCAATGTCGAGTTGGTGGAGAATCTGAGAGTGAAGCACTTAGTCTTGTCTGTTGTAGAGGTAAGGACCTCAAATTCGTTGATCAGCGGGGAGATTGAGGCTTCGCTATTATTTAGTACAATTTTACAGAACCTCTTTGGAATCGAACTATGTGCTGCTTCATTTTGGTTGCAAACAGCAGCTTAGCTTATCTTCTTGCACTCATTGCGAGCAAAGCCAAAGAGGTGCCTGTTATGGTCCGATGCGTGACTCCGATAAAGCCGGAAAAAGTGATTTCTATGTGCGATGGCGGCCGAGCAAGCGGGGGAGAACCAAGGGGATGAGTCTCAACTTCCTGGGTGGGATGAAAGCTTCGATACCAGCCTTAACCCAAGAAGAAACCTCAGCCGCACAGTCTTCAACGGGAAGACTAAAGACTTGGTTCCAAGGGACGTCACACAAGAAATCGCGGAACGAGTCGCAATTGGCTCTTTGGTAACAGTAAGATATTCTGCTAGTCTTAGGTTTTTGGGTGGTGGGAGTGGAAGAAGATGTTAACGGAAACCACCGCATAGTCAGAGTTTTCGAGGGGGTAGAGTTGCTTGACATTGCAACAGTCAGGGATGGAAGTAAAACAGAGATCTAGCAGTGAGTCAGGTCTATTAGGGTTATCAGAGAAATGCATGGGGAACTCCACCACTTGCGTAAGGGACTGAGTGATTGAAAAATTAATGGTGTAGACACCAGCAAGATCTGTGACAAAGTTTTTCAGCCACTTGGCGTGGTGGGCGTTAAAGTCGCCAAACACAAATATATGGGCAGACATGACATTGAGAGGAAATGGCCTTGTTAATGTTATTGGAGATGCTGTCAAGAACGGAACTGACGGAAGATGAGGGGGACGGGTAGAGGAAGAAGAGATAGCTGTGCTTAGTAGGGAGAGACGGAACACATATAAGAATGATCTATGGATTCAAGAGAGATCACCCTAGCTAGAAGGAGGTGTTCACAGGCGTAAACACCAAGCCCATGCTTCCTGAAGAGGGGAAGTTAACCAGGGTCATAGAATTTAGAAGAGAGGATAGAAGGATCAAGATTAGTTTTGCAGAGGGCTAGGATGTCAGGTGATTTGACTTTGAGGAATGATTCGACACTGTAAAATTTGGTGCGTATACCTCGTATACGAGATGTTGATGGGTTTGGGTGTTTTTAGGTTAGCTGGTTTAGATTTGATTTTATGATAGCGTGTATTCATGAATGTTTTATTAGGAGAGAGGCCTAGAGTAGAATCAGTCGGTCGCTGTATGCTGCATGTGTGGGAGGGAAACTGGTGCAGACTGTAGCGTAATGTGGCCTCAGGGTTGCCTACCGGAGGTTCATGCAGGGACACTATCCATGCGCGATATGGCATTACTTATAACCCCAATATTATTCAACTGTTGATCAGAGCTGCTTCTCATGACACTTCGCACGAGTTCGGGCTTCTAACTACCAGTCGGAAGCAGCAGCCAAGAAACTGCCAATCCGGTACCCTCAGAATGAAAAGACGTTGCCACCATCCACAAACACTGCAAAAAGCTTGCAACTGCACTAGAACTATGATCGGAGGAGAGAAAAGAAACCGGGAACCCCTTCCTAAACAGGAAACAAGGTGTGCGCCTCTACTCCTGTAAAAAAAAAAGGGGGGAGGAGTATGAACCGGGTGATAGAAGGGTCTATCTACTCCATAGAACCTAGAGTAGAGCCTTGAGGGACACCTGTGTTCGTATGATAGTACTGGGAGGCATGTCCGTTCAATATTACCTTCATTGTGCGATTTGAAAGGTCAAACAATTGTCCAGTTATATACTCAGTGATGGTCGTGAGCATATCAGCAGTAAACCTGGTGAAGCGGAAACCATATTTTTGTCAGAGAAGAGTCTGTATGCTGTGAGATATTGAACCACTTCAGCGTTGATGATGCCTTCGAACACTTGGCCAAAAATCGGTAGGTGGCTGACAGGGCAATAATTAGAGAGGTCAGAGGGTTCATCAGAGACTTTATATATTGGAACCACGGAGGAGGTTCCAATATATAAAGCAGGAAAGCAAAAACCAGAAAGGCAGTAGTTATAGAGTTTCGAGAGAACAGAGGAGAGTTCAGGGGAACATTTATTCAGGACAATGATTGGGATTCTGTCGCCGCGACTCGCTTTACGGTGGTCAATCTTTCAAATTATGTTAGAGACCACCAAGTGGGTAATGTGGATGTCTTTCAGCTGGGTCTCGGTTCGGGATGGGAAGTCGAGTATAGATAGTCAAGACGAGTCAAGTGTCGAGTTGGAGAATCTGAGAGGGAAGCACTCAGCCTTGTCTGTTGTAGAGGTAAGAACCTGAAATTCGTTGATTAGAGGAGGGATTGAGGCTTTGCTATTGTTTAGTACACTTTTACAGAGCTTCCAGTAGTCTTTATAACCGAACGTACGGGATGCTATGCGCTGCTTCATTCTGGCTGCAAACAGCAGCCTATCTTCTTTAAGCATCGCACTCATTGTAATACACGATGTGAGCTTATGTAAAAAAATAAAAAAATTAATACTTGTAAAATATGGGGAATAGAAAAATTAACTATTTTAATACTATCAGGAACTTTTAAAATCCGTGGAATATAAAATCTATCTGTTTTTTGGAAGGAAAAGGAAAAAAATATAATTTTTCTTCTTTCGTGTTCAAAGCGGATATTTTTTGGTAAAGTTTGGTAAAGCTAAAGGTTTTTGGTAGCCAAAACAAATGTCAGAATTATTTGATGGGGTCAGGCGGGGTTAAAGTCCCTCAACAGACTTTTCTGGGAAAGAGAAAATCTGTGGGAAATTGGAAAAATCAGAATACAATGTGAGTTGGCGGTATCTCATTCGTCGAGATAACCCCATCCACAAATCGAGTGGGCGGAAAACGATTTCATTGGCCGAAGGCTTCGAGCCGGCTGGATCTTCAGAGAGGATTGAAAATGGTTATAAAAGTCAGAGTTATTGAGTTTTTCAGTTGCTTTTCAGTTTGTTTTTAAGCTGGCTGAGTAGCTATCAGTCGAAATGTAACGACTGTGAAAAAAGGTTCCCAACCTGGGAGCCATGACCCACGGTTGGTCGCGCATCATAGAACTTATGGCTAAAGAGTTAATATCAAATGAAACCTGCCTCAGATTAACTTAAGGAGTTAATTTGAAATAATGCGCCTTCGATATGAATCCCGAAAGAACGTTATTGTTTTTTTTTAATCACGGGAAAATCGAAAATTCTGATTCTTCGTTCGCTCTACTTCGATAAACTCCGATAAGGACCCGAAATGACTTCGTTATTTTAGAAGTTGCATAGAGAATTGACAGCCCTGATTATAGAGAATATGTGAAAAGACTTCAATGAAAATTTAATGAATATGTGAAAAGACTTTAATGAAAATTTGAAGAGCTCTGTCTACTTTAACGAAACTTAGACAAGACATTTTTTTTCAAGGATTAGAAGCTCTGATACTTTTAGCAAACTTTCTCTCACCGTTATAGCCGGCATTCCGACAACTGTATTATCATCTTTGACAACTGTATCATCTGCTCTTGTGAAAAGAAAAATATCGTTCTTTTATATATATATATATATATAAAGACATTCTTCGTAACTCTCCAGGCGTGTTTGACCGTGTTCATTTATTTTATTCATTTCTTTTTTTTTGGTGTCGTATTTATTTTTTTTAACCAAAAGTGTGCACCAGTGTCCGGACTGGCTGTAAAAGGCGACTACTAAAATTTCCCGACGCGATCATTAAGATCAAATCACAACGTGGGACAGTGGCGCGTTGTTGCAAAAGACGTCTTGTAAACCAGCTTTTGGGGCGACATCATCAGACGAGAACGTCACAACCAGCAACAGTGACTAAACCAACCAGCCAGCCGGGTGGCAGTGTCACAACTGGGATCGTCACGACCATCACGAGAACGAGCGTCACATTAGACGAGCGGCCCCAGGCATAATGTGTCAAAACGAAATTAAGGACGGCATTTCCGCCACTGCATTTTAAAGTAGATATTTGCTATAAATGTACCATGAACACCTTTTAATCTTATATAAATATACTGTATTTTATATATCTATGTTTTGTATATCATAATATTATATGTTATAATATAATACTGTAGAATTATACAGTATTGCAATACACTTTTACACTGTATTACACTGTATTTTTATACAGTACTGTGCTCTAGTAAATATTTACAGATATATTTCATGTATTTTTATTCTTATATGATATCTTTCATAGACTGTGTACATTATTATATTATAATATATTTTATATGCAATATTGTATTATATTATTATACAGTACATGTTTTTATAAAGTGACATTGCATTACATGTAATATGATGCTACATGCCTTGCATCATCCCGCTCAGTCCTTTTTATTACCTCGTAGAATAAACATTTGTAGTTTTACGCATATTTGCGATTGTATTAGTGCAAGTGTTAAACAATAATAATATGCAAAATTTTATGTGCAGTAATGAATACAGTACATGTACATTAATGTACAGTTCAATAACATGTAAATTTTATTAAAATTCATTAAATTAAAATTAGGTAATATGTGACAATGCCGAGTTCATTTCGTTTGATCTCTATGTAATGTAAAGTGTGTTTTAGTTTAATATACATTGTATAATCATTGAATTTTGAATTCATGTCAATACAGTACAGTAGTAAAAAGTTAAAAAAAAATTTATGAAGCTTAATTAGAGTAAAATAAAACGTATAAAACGCAGATCAGTCAGTTAATTAAGTGATATACGCTTTGGATGATCATGTCTCGAAAGAGATATGACTGACTGGATAGCAGATTATCCCGCAATAGGTTGCCATTGCTTTTTGTGGTAGACTGGTTGCCAACCAAGGCTATAGAACTTAATATGTCCTATTATTTAACCCATAACTGGAGGGAAGAGACGGATTAATACCTTTCCGAGGGTATTTGTGCGTAAGTGAATGCAAGGGATTCAACTGGAATTCGAACTTGGCACCCCTATTTCTCGTTCTGAGTCGATATCCACTGCACTACAAAGCACATCCGCAGATGAAAAATGCAGATACATTACGGAAACTACGTAGTAAAATAAACTAAGCACCCAGTTCAGTTTGATTTGTACAATTAATTTCATCATTGCATATTGTTCCTTTACATTGTTTCATACAGTTACTGTACTATACAGTTTAATGTATTAATGTAAATATCACTGTGTTTTTAGAATAAGTTTCAAATTTTAGTGGGTAAGTTTTTAATAATTTTTGTAGCCCAATATGTCACCCAAGAAGCTGATTGCTAGAAAAGGGGAAAAAATTCATGCCAATGAAGGAGATCATTCAGAAACACGCAGAAGGTACACGTGTTTCTGGCCTTGCTAATTTATACAGACCTTCAGCATTAATAATTTGTACTATTCTAAAGAACAAGATAGAAATAAAAAAGCTTGATATAGTCAAGGGAATTAGCGTAATTACCAAACATCGTCCAAAAGCCCTAGGAAAATACTGAGAAGCTGTTGTTGGTGTGAATGAATGAGAGGCTGCTACGAGGTGATTTTGTGTCTGAAGATATTACATGTGCAAAGGAAAGGGTACTGTACGTGGATATTATCAGAAAAATACTAGTTATGTCTTCTGAAGATGAAAATATATTTAAGACAAGCCGAGGATGGCTTGAAAAATTTTAAAAGAGAACCGTCATCACGAGTGTAATGAGAGCTCTGATAAAGTTGCTGCAGAGAAAATTGTACTAGAGTTCCAAGAACTTATTGATAACAACTAGTACATATCAGAACAAGTTTTTAATTGCAACAAGACAGGTCTCTTTTGGAAAAAAAGAGTACCTATATCATGGCAGAGGAAAAATCTTTGTGGTGTCATAAGCCAAAGGAGGATAGGATTACCCTCTTAGTCTGTTCAAATTCAACTGGAGATTGCAAGATTAAATTGTTGTTTGTCTACCACTCGGAGAATCTAAAAGTTTTCAAGAGGCGTTATGGTCAGAAAAGCAAATGAATGATGTGATGTGAAAGGCCAATAGCAAAGCATAAGTTACAAGGCAATTTTTCATAGAGTGGATCTATGAAGTTTTTGGCCCTTCAGTGAAGAAATATCTTGAGGAGAAAAACTTACCACTCAATGCCTTGATAATGCTCCTGCATATCCCCTAGGAAAATGATTTGTTGGAGGAATTTCAATTTATCAAGATTAAGTTTCTCCCAATACACAACACTAATCCCCGGACCAAAAGGCCAGCAAGTTATTCCCAGTTTCAAGAAACTATATAAAAATGCCTTATTTCAGAGGTGCTTTGAAGTGACTGAAAAGAGAATTTTGGAAGCATCACTTCCATATCCTAAAATCTCATTGACAATGTCTGGGAAGGAGTCACAATGAGGAACTTGAAATTTGCATGGCTAAAACTGTGGCCTGGAAATGTCCCAGAACAAGACTTTGTAAGTTTTCTAACTGAACTTGTGATAGAGGAAATGTATCTCTGGAAAAATATGGGCTTAGAGGTGGATAGTTCTGATGTATAGGAGTTAGTAAAGAAGCACAAAGAACTCACACTCGAGGAACTTCTGAAATTCCACATGAGCAGCAGCAGCAAGAGGTGGTAGAATAGATTTCATCAGGGGAGCAGGGGGTAGGGAAGGAAGGCCATCTTTTCCAGTAAAAATAAAGAAATGTTGCAAATTTGAGAGAAACTCAATAATTTTGTATGAAAGCATCCCCCAAATGAAGCAGTAACTGGGTGGTGCACAAACGTATTTAATGAAAAGGCATTGTCTCATTTTAGAAACATCATAAAAAAAAGGGAAGCAATCAGTTATGGGTTAAATAATATGACAGATTGGGTTCTGTAGCCTTGGCTGGCAACCAGTCTACCGCAGAAAGTAATGATAATCTACTGCGGAATAATCATCTGCCCAGCCATTCCTGCCTCTTTTGAGACATGATCGCTCAAAGCGTGCATCACGTATAGCACAACTTTTATTATTTAATGTATAATTTTATTTAAAGTTTAAAATTTAATATATTTGCTTACATTATTAATGTATAATCTTTACAAATTCTGCATAATATCAATAATTTGGGGCCTGAAATGAATTAACCTAATTTCTATTATTTTGAATGGGGAAAATTGTTTCGACATAAATTTCCAGTCACGAATCAACTCCTGGAACGGATTAAATTCGTAGGTCGAGGTTCTACTGTATATGTATGCGTGTGTATGTGTAGGTGTGTGTGTGTGTGTGTGTGTGTGTGTGTGTGTGTGTGTGTGTGTGTGTGTGTGTTGAAGGTGTTTATTAAATTCTACTGATCCCTATCTGTGCTCATTTTAAAATACAGAATAAAATCGTTAATATACTTACGTTTAAAATTAAGAACAAATTTTACTTAATGTATAATTAAAGCACCGAAACTTTATAACCAGAGTGGAAGGTTAAAAATAAATAGATAAAATTAAAAGTAAAAAAAAAAAAAAGTAACAGTGATCTTAGAACAACGCACGTGTTCGCTCACATGAAAAATGTTGAAACTTTCCCTTTTGTTTTGCCCTCCTTCCAGTCTCTTTCATCTTTTATCTGCTCATGTCCAAGTACCAGCCAAGCGTAACACTTTTGACACTTGTTTCTTAAGGTCATTAGGTCATAAATATATAAGCGAAATTAAAGAAGATGAAGAGTAACAACAACAACACAAAGTTGATGAAAAGCAAAGGAAAGAAAGGTGAAAGCAAACAAAGAAAAAAATCAAACACGAAGGGGTTTCCACAAAAGTCATTTCAATAACTTATAAAGTAAAGAGCGCATGTACTCAGGATTGGTACTTCAAAGTCGATGCCACCAGAAAGGTCTAAATTTAGGATCGGTTTCTAAACGTTTGCCCCTTCTAAGCCAATACAGGATTGGCCTTTAGCAAACCATCTTTTGAAGTTTCTCGACCGAGGTACTTACTCTTTCTTACCAATTCTCGCTGTTCGTTGATTTTGGAACAATTCACATTTTCTAATGAGCTAAGAGGCATATTTCAGTATGCTTAAACGATCAAGTTTCTACTTATATTAAAAAAAGAGGCTGGAGAATTTGCTCAAAGTCTTTAATATTAACAGCTGGACTCTTATACAACAATCATATTATAAAAGAAAATACTTAACGCAGAAACGCAGTTACAGATATTACAACTTATGACAAAGGTTTCCCAGCGTTTTCAATGTTTGCTATGTGATAGCCTCCTAAGAATCTCCAAAGTACAGTGTATATTCCAAAATGTATACTCATTTTTTGAGATAATTAAAATGTTCGTAAAATAATTATTTAAGATTCTAAATAACTATTTCAAGAGCCAAATAAGTTTTAAAACAAACTGATTTTTTGAGCGTGCATTCTTCTAAAAGATATAAAATTTCCCAAATTTAAGTTTTAATATACTGTTCAGCAATATTGTTATTTTAGTCATATTGCACTACCAACACAAGAAAAAGTATTCTTCAGGATAAAAGGATATCATCATCTTTGATATTTTAGTTCCTGTTAGTTTACGTAAGAAGACATGAAATATCATGACTTTTTGGGAAAAGGAAATATTACATGATTGGAATTCAAAATACAAAGGAGGATCTGTAACGTGGTTGATACTGACTTGGCAGACCGGCTGCAACCACTCTCTCACCGGCGTGATGTGGCTTCCCTGTGCCTCTTCTACAAGTACTTTCATGGCTTCTGCTCCGATGAACTTAGATCTCTGGTGCCGCCTAAGCATGAATTTACACGAGATACTAGATTAGCAACTAGATCCCACCCTTTTACAGTTAAACAAATAAGATGTAACCGTAAATTCTACTCCAACAGCTTCTTTTCTCGTGCTTCCCGCCTGTGGAACTCCCTCCCACAAGTCTGCTTTCCCGACAGCTACAATCTCCAGGTGTTTAAATGTAGGGTCAATAGACACCTCCTATAACACTAATTCCCAATTATTCTCAGAACACTCTCATCTACCCAACCCTCTTTCTTTGTATCCTTACCCACCTATCACCCACCCTCTGTCATTTCCTATATTTAATCATCCTTTCTCCACTCTATGTAGCCCCCTGCGCAGTAGTGGCAGTGACATGCCTTGCTCGGGGTGAATCGCTTATATATATATATATATATATATATATATATATATATATATATATATATATATATATATAAAAATCAGCTTGCAAATATTAGTTCTTGTAGCTCAAGAAATACAGTAGCTGTCATGATTAGATAAGTCTATTAATATAAAAAAATTGGATACGAAGCATAATCTTGGTGAGTGGCTATAATTTGTTTAGTATACTCGATTTTGAATGACAAAGTAGAATGTCAATCGAAGAAAAGAAAGTGAATTTAAAACAGAAGAAATATTAAAGAATTCATAATGATATACTTGGTGGTTGATGCTAAAGTGAGCTCCCATCATTTTAGATGCAAATTAAATTCTCGATTTACGTTACTATTTAATTTCAATTTTCTCTTTTTTGATTGGTAGATTACATTAATATTCAATACGAATAATAATTAATCTAAGAGGTGCGGACAAATAAAGATTTATTATCTTTAGGTGTAAGCAAGCAATGTGAAATAGAATTAGAATTGGATAAAATGGAAAAATCTGAATAATGTTTATTGGTTTGTATGTTATCATTTTTTAAAAATACCATTGTAATCTAATACATTTTTATTGCCCAGTTCATACTTCTCCTCGGTCATTTGAACTCGGTCTATCCCTTGTTTTCTGTTTGAGATTTTGTTTCCGGTTCTTAATAAAGTCTGCTTCAAATTTATACTGCCTAAACTTTCAAATTTTATTTACTTTTTTACATCAATAGGAGTAGATAGTTTTGCCTATCGTCCGGTTCACACTCCTCTCCAGTCGTTTGAACAAGAGTAGATGTTTATCTCTTGTTTTCAGTTGTGGATTAGGTTTTCGATTACTTCTAGATTTTTTTCATTCTACTTCATTCGCAGTAGCCCCCTTGCGTCTTGGTGGCATTATCGCCTTGCTCAGGTTTAATTGATTGCGAAAAAAAAACAAAAACAAAACAAAAAAAAAACAACAAATTAATACGATTATATACAACACCAATCTCTTTACTTATAAGGATAAGAAAGTAATAAACGTCATGTTAATTGTCACACTTTTTCGGAATTAGTGATTGTTGTCTAAGATATAAACAATAAAACATAAATTCAAAGATATTTGAATTTTGTTTGTAGAGTTCTTGTTTTATTTATAATTTTGGTTTGAGATTGAACGAGAGATAAGGATTTTTTGAGTTCTACTAAGTGAAATCTGATACACTTTATTAATAAAAATCAACAAAAACAAAACAAAAAACAACAACAAAACAAAAAAAACAAAAAACAAAACAAAACAAAAAACATAAAAAGAAGTATTGAACAAAATAAAAAGTTTCAATTAAAAAAAGAGAAAAAAAGAATGAATTACAAAAGAGAAAAAGAATGATCTTAGAGTGGGATACAAAGAAAATAATTATTTTTGCACTATTTACGTTGTTAGGACGATTGTCCTCGGCTTTGTTGGCATATTCACGACGTTTCGACCGTTGTACGCTCTGGACCTTTTCAGGATCCGTCTATATTTCTGAAATGAAATATTGTAATTATTTACGCTATTTATATTGTTTAAACTGTTGACTTTATCTACAAAGAATTGGAAATCCTTTTACAAACTGGAAACAAGGGATACAGCTCTACTTATGTTCAAACGACTGAGGAGAAATGTGAACCGTGCAGTTTTACTGATAAGTCATGTCTGCATTCGTGCTATTATTGCATAAAATACCATTTACTTTTGCCCCTCATTTTCCACGTCTTCACTAAATCCCAGTTTTTCATCATATAATAACAATACATATTAACGTAAATAAAATCAGATAGAAAGCAACAGGGCTCTACATGTAGGGTTGGCTCAAGTGCAAGTATTTCGGCTGGAGGGCAATAGAGGATGATTAGTAGGTGATATTCTATTAAGCTTTTCCCATACACCACAACAATCTTTTATCCAATGACCAGTATTTTATCATTCTTGCTAAAAATATACAATATATTTAGGAAAATATACGTACAAATAATTCATTGATCAGTCCTAATTTTGGTCAGCGGTTGTTTAAATAAAAATCAGGCACGGAAATAAAAATTCAATACATTATTAATATATACATACATTATATGTGTGTTGGTATTGATGCATATATTACTAACATATATTTGAAATTAAAAAGCACATATGTACAGATGCAAACATACTCTTATATATACAAATATTGCATATAGTTCTTACGAATATAAGGATACATATACATACACTTCTGTGATTCGCTAAATTTGTCCAAAGACGCATTTCAAAGGCACAGCAGAATATTGAGAGACAAGAAAATTTCGCTGGTGACAAAAAACTGTGTCTGTGTCTATCTCTCTTACCCGTTTCATCTTTGAATAACTTCATAATACTTTAAACACACTGCTTATTTAAATTTAGAATGTGAAGTTTGTTATTTATAATATTAATTTATAATAACTTTAAAAATGAGTTTTAACTTTTATTTTAAAGTAAAATTAATAGTCAGTGATACTGATTTCTATTTTAATCAAACATTAACATTAATGCATCAATAAATTGTTCTTAGAGTATGCTGTCATGTTTTTCAAATATTTATTTACTTGTGTTGATTGGTCATCATAGACTACGTAACAATGTCTTTCCTTTTGAGGGGCTTTGGTCAGTTTTTGACCTTTTAAAACTCTTCAGCTCATCCTGTATCATCACTTGACAAATGTTGAAACAAAATAGCTTCTTTGTAGTGATGTTATAACAAAGTTATGTTCTAAATTTTAAATATATATCGAGCGCGCATTACTCAGAGGTAGAATCGCCGACTGACACCAATTCGGTCGGGTTTCAATTCTTGGTAAAAAGCAATCGGAAGTCTAACCGTACTGATGAGCTGTGATACAACGAAACGGATCTGTCTGCGGATGACTATATATATATATATATATATATATATAGTGACGTAAATTAATAAATATACATATGAAGATGGTGTACATATGTATAGTATTATTTTTCAGGTATTATATATGTATATATATATGTGCGTGTATGCGTGTGTGTGTGTGCATGCATGAATATATAATGATGGAATTAACTATTAGGCTCCAAAAATTCAGCTCTACAACTGAGTAGTCAGACCATACCGTACATATGATTTGATTTTAGTAGTGAAAGCTTGTGAAGAACTTTCCACACTTTTTGAAAGACCTGAATACATATTTTTGGTGATCTCCTAGCAAATTGTATGTCATGAGTTTACCAAACATACCCACATGTTTTAAATTCGTATTTTTCTTTCTCCTATAATTGTTGTTAGCCAAAGCTGAATAGCCCAGTATGTATTTCATAGTTGGGTGGGAGAGAAGAGATGGATTTATACATTTTCCAAGGATATTTGCATGCGATTGTACCTACCTAGCTACCTAGCTAGATACTTACCTATTTTTCTCAGTCTGTTCTAATCTATCTATCTATCTATCTATCTATCTATCTATCTATCTATCTATCTATCTATCTATCTATCTATCTATCTCAGTCTGTTCATATCTATCAATCTGTCTAACGTCTAACGTTACAAATACATCTTGAAGCTTGAACAATAACGATGTTCTAATACAAATATCAATGATTCATTAAATTTCTAGCATAACAAGACTGTTTACTCTATATATTGATCTGTTGATCTTTCAGTACACACATGAGGGCCACGCCAAAAATAAAATCGTATATTTTGTTATGTTAGTCCACGACATTGGACGTTGAGGTTGGACCTATGGCAGTAGAAGTTGAAATAAGCAGTCGTCTCACATTTAGGCATTTTTTCTTAGATGTTGAAATAAGCAATTTTATTTTGGAGGTTGACATAAACAAATATTTCTTAGGAGTTGAAATGAGAATTCTTTTAAAAATACACTCTTCAACTATATTATGGGCGAAAAAATTTCTGGCGCGCGCGCGTACACACACACACACACACACACACACACACACACACACACACACACACACACACACACACATACACACACACACACACACACACACATTGTGCTAGTGGTTTAAACCAACGTATTTATATTCCACAGTTTAATATCTACATTTTGTAAAAAGTGCTTAATAGATTTATAGATATATAGTTATTATTTTTATAATAACAGTATACTGCAAATCAAAAGCTATCTAGTTTCAGTTCTCAATGTACCATCATCGGGTAGTGAAATGGGGTTCAAGATTAATTAAGTCAATTTAATGAAATTACTACTTACTGCCACCACAAGGTAATTTACACTCTTCAATACATCTAAAATATGTTAACCTTTTTAATATTTGCTATAATGTATAATCCTACACCTTTTAGTTAATTATGTATACCTTAAACCTAAACTTAATAAGTCTGTTAAAAATGAATCTTGGCATTACGTCTATTTCCTTACATTAAAATTGTTTGTACATTAAAAAATCATTAAAGACAAATATTTTATTTGTAAATGTCTTCGTTTTTATGTCGTCGTATCCAGAATAATGTATTGGCTACATTTTTGTTCCATTCTTATTTAAAAATAATTGATACTTCCTCCTGTCTATACATACATCGCTACACCAATGTTTTGATATTCAATGGTCTACATCCACAATTCTTTTAAGCTATAATAACCTGTAGAAGTAGAGAGATGTTTAATGTTTATTAAATTGGCCTTGAGTCAAACATAACCGAACTTCCTACAACTTAGGATTATTCTCTATCATCAGGAGTTTGGAGAGTGGAATGTGTGGAAGAATAAAAGTATACCTTTTGTATATTTAAATAGAAATTTATCAGTCGAAAAGAATAACATCAATTGGAAGAAGTTAAGGGTATCAAGAGTTCGTAGTAGTTCTTGCAAGATTGAGTTTATGTGTACGTAGGCAGGAACGTATGTATGTATGAGCGTTTATTGTTGGGTAGGATTGATTTTGAAGTGAATGGTGAAAAGGAAGGAGGTGAGAGAGAAAGAGAGAGGTAATAATAGCGATCGCTTGACGTTTTTCAAGGCTAATTACGCTCGTCATTTTATCTCTCTGGCGACGGTTGAGCTGATCCATCTTTTTATTTTGTTTCTGGGGCCTCGAAGAGATCATTTGGGAATTCACTCCCGGATGTGATTCTGGCCTATTTTGTTTTGAGATGTTTTCTAGTTATCCATTGCCCGAAAAATATTTCGCATCGAGGTGTGAAATTTCGCGAGTTTTGTGTGTGCTAAGCAAAGTTTGTAAATTCTTTATTTCTAACAATATCAATGAGTCAGTGCTTATCATTTGAATTTTAAAATCTAGAACTTGTTTTGTTCACTATAAACCTCCCACTACAATACATTCAGCTAACATGGTGGCATTTTTTTACTTTTATTTTTATTTTATATTTAATTTTTATTTTAAATTTCTTTATTAATATATACATGACCCGTTACTGAACCACATTTCCCTGTTTGATGATTCATTGAGCACAGAAACTTCATAGCTTTTAAGTTGCTAGATGCTATTATAATAACAATAATAATTAACGCACACAGACACACACACTTATATATATATATATAATAAGTAAATGAGTTATTACGCAACCCAAGTTTCTACCTTTCGGTGTCTTCGAGTGATTTATAATAGCTGATTTTACCGTTTGTTTTAAAAACACTCACAAAACAGGATCTTTTATGAACGCGCAATTTTCAAAATTAGAAGTTACGTAAAGATCTTAAAACATTTTCATCCATGATTGTATGATCCTACTAGGTATTTGTTGATATGGTTACACTTAGTCATAATTTCTGTTTTTTCATTTAGTAATTCATTTTTGTTTGGGAATAACATAATAGTAGGTACTTCCACTCATTTTCGATCTCTAAATTTTAAATTGACTTTTTAAAAATAAAAATTTTCTTGAAACTATTATTTTAGTTTTAATTGAAAGCTAAATGGTTAAATTTACTATTTTCATTAACAAAACTTATCTGGTTTTTCAAAAAGAAATGATATAGATTGGAAGATAAAATTTTTCAATTTTATTTTAATCTTTTAATTTTTTGGCCATTTTTAAGAGATCGTCACATTTGTAAACAAAAGTTAATTCTCAGTTTTAAAACTTTTGCAAAAATAGCATATACATCTGTGACACGTGATATTTAGAAAATTAGCTAATTTAATGTTAAATCAATCTAGCTTACACAAATATTACTTATTTATAGCATGGAATTTAGAATAAAACTGTTTCTGAAACACAGAGTTTAATTGTCTGACATTTCCACCGTATGTGTTGACAGATGCTAGACAAAATAAGATAAGAGTATAGCAATCGCAAGTGACATAACTGTACAATATTTTCCCCTGTAAGGAGAAGAAACTCTAAAAACACATGACCTTTTAATTTACACATAGAACTGACCATACAAAAACAAAATAACTTCAAATACACACTTAAAAAAATTAAGTTATTTAAAAAATAGGCAGGCACGACGATTTGAATTATTTAATTTTCGTTTAGTAAGTATAATCTTCGCTTAATAAGGTTTTAAACAAACTCCAACAAATCTTTGAAGTATTTAAAAAATATTTTTGAGACTTTATATATTATTATAATTAAAAAATGAAAACAATTCTTGCAAAATATCGTTATTAATCGAAAAGTTTTTCTTCAGGCTATAATGTCCCTTTTTTATATTATTTATTCAAGCAATTAAAATTTTATCAAATTAAATCATCATTATATTGTATTTTTTATTTTATTAATGGGAGCAGATTTTCGGAAATAAAGACAAAATTAAAAAATAAATAAATAAAGGATTTACATTCTCTAATGAGCCCTGGGTTTGACTAATAAAATCAACTTTCCCAGCAAAATTTAATTTCATAAAATTTCATGAATTTACTGGAGGAGGTAACAGATATAGAAATATATTTTATCAAGATTTTTAAAATATAATAATTTAAAAAATAATTTCATTTATTTGTAAATAGGTCTTGAAAGTTTCATTAAAATCTGACAACTATTTGATTTTTGCAATAATTTCCAAATTAATGTGTTTATCACCAGAAAAAACTGAATCACGTAATATGACATTTTCCTTTGTAAACTTTCGTAACGATTTGGTTACCCGCTAACTAAAATCAAAACAAGATTTGTTTACCAAAATTTCAAGCATGTTAAAATGGATTATAAAACTTTAAAAAAATAATTAGAAAATACTTTGATCTTTCCTCTTAATAATAATATAAACATTTTGATGGAAAAAGTTCGTTTCTATTAAGTTTGGGGACTTTTTATTTATACTATGCTGTTCTTTCAGCGATTTAGTGGAGGCACTTTTCTTCTTGGCACAGTCAACATATTTTATCACCGTTGTAAGGTTTGGCTGTTTTTATTATACTCCATGTTATATCTGGGTCTTTTTCATATTTTAATTTCAATTTCCACACGTGAATAGCCAATTTTGTACAATTGTTTAATTTTTTCTAGTTTAAATGTAGAGTTATGGTTATTCTATCTAGTCTTAAATGTGTCGTTAATTAATCCCAAGTATATTTTGTTTTGACCATTTAAATCATGTACTTTTGCTTTTTAAATAACTTCTTTTGTATTACAAAATCCTTGAAGTAGACATATATTTTTGTCCCTACAGTTAAATTCCTTATCAATTATGTTGTTTTGTACGTTGCTATTTAGGTTTCTGGCATTTTGTTTCGTTATATAATTTTCTAAATTACTAGTACAGCTATAACTCAGTTTGATTGTATTTCAATTGAATTTCTTTTAATTCTGAGCTTTTTAGAAAGTATTTATTGATCACTTTAAAAATATTTGTCCTATTTTGAATTTTAATTCTAAAATTATTTGAGTGAACCAGATAATGTTTCGGATTTCTATTATTGTTTTTTATTTGTTTGTTTGGTTAGAATTCTATTCTAAAATGTTCTTGTGGTCAAACTTTCTTAGAACATCTTCATATTTTTTTTCCCTTTTCATCAAATATTGTTTTGTTTGTCAAAGTTTTTGATAACCTGTGCTCTATTCCCTTTGTAAATGTGCTTGATTATGCTTGTGGGGTGGTTAGATCTTGTATTTATGTACTTTAAAGTTGCGTTTGTTTTCTTATACGGAGAGACATTGCCAGTTTGTAAATTTAATTCTACATCTAAATATTGGGCTACTTTTCTATTTGTTTCAACTATTATTTCAAAATCTCTTTCTTTGAAGAGTTTGTAAAGTATTTTCCTTATTTTATCATTTTCTCTTTTGTTGTCTGGTTCTATCATTAATCCGTCATCTCTGTATAATCCGTGGTTGCCTATGTGGATTATTTCTATGATTTCATTTAGATGCATACTCCCATCAATTCTGAAATTTTGGCTTCGTCAAAATGCCGTTATTTGATTTTTTAATCCATGTTTCACCATTGTGGAATAGTTTAGATTTTCGACAATTTAGAATCATATCTACATGTTCGGGTGGTATATCTATTTACCGATTAAATAATTTAACGCTTCCATTAAACCCTTTTCAGATATTGATGACTAAAAGTTTTAATGTCTTTTTTATGAAAGAATATTTATTTTTGTTTTGGATTTTTTGGAACCAGGAAATACAATCAATATACTTAAATTTTAATTTCCACACGTGGCTGGCAAATTGGTACAATGTTTAAAGTTTTCTAGTTTAAATGTAGACGTATGGTTATTCCATTTAGCATTCAATGTGTCTTTGGTTAATTCCAAAGATGTTTTGTTTTGACATTTTGCATTGTAAATAACTTCTTTTGTATTACAAAGTCCTTGAAATGGGAATCTATTTTTGTAATTGTAGAAAATTGGCTAGCCACGCGTGGAAATGGAAACTAAAATATGGAAAAGACCCAGGCATAACGTGGAGTATAATAAAAACAGTCAAATATATAGTAATGGTAAAATATGTAGACTGCGCCAGAAAGATAAGTTAGCTATTATGTTATTCCCAAACAAAAATGAATTACTAAATGAAAAACAGAAGTTATGACCAAGCGTAACAATACCAATAAATACCTATTAGGATCGTACAGTCATGGATGAAAATGTTCTTAGATCTTTAAGTAACTTCTAATTTTGTAAAATGTGCGTTCATGAAAGATCCCTGTTACATGAACATTAAAAAAACAAAAAAACAAAAACAAAAAAACAAAACAAAAAAAACGACCCCCCCCCACAAAAAAAAAACAAAAAAAAAAAACAAAACCAAAAAAACCCCCGGTAAAATCGCCTGAAGACACCGAAAGGTAGAAACCTGGGTTGCTTAAGAACACTTTTATATATGAAAAATATTCAAAAGTTCTACAATTGTATTGAATACTTTTTAATACAGCTGTGTAATAGTTTAATTTAATTATGACGAAAATTTAATTAAATAGTATATATATGTATATGTGTACACACACACACACACACACACACACACACACACACACACACACATATATATATATATATATATTGTCATGTCTATAGCACGAGTCCAAAGCTTTATGCTCAATGCAATCATCAGGTACTCACTATGAGTTTATGATATATCCACGTAGAATTATCAAAAAATACACATAAATATATACTCTTGCTCACAGGAATGGTGTTTCCTGTGTTAACTTTTAATGAATAATCTCCGATAGTAAGAGAAACTTTAATAGAAAATAGGCAAAGGTTATGACAAAAAAATTAAAAATGGACGAAGAAAAGTTGAATGAACGAACAAATAAAAAAAAATCAAATTAGAAGAAAAAGTAAAAAAAAAAAAAAATGAGGCACTAAACTGATAAATCACCATTACATATAATCTTAAATACGTATATTTTTTCATCTCTTTGTTTTTGTCTGATTTCTCATAATAAATATACATTTGCGACAGATATGAACCTTTAAGAAAAAATACTCGCAAGATGTCGATATTTTGCAGTTGAGATTTGACTTTAATTGGATGACTCTATAGACATTGCTTGGTAGTTCTGGAGATTTCATTCTTTGCTATTCAGTTTTAGATTTATCAATTGTAAATTTTGCTATTCCTGCGTAGAAATAAATTACCAGTATCTATCTATCTATCTATCTATCTATCTATCTATCTATCTATCTATCTATCTATCTCAGTCTGTTCATATCTATCTATCTATCTATCTATCTATCTATCTATCTATCTATCTATCTATCTATCTATCTATCTATCTCAGTCTGATCTTATCTATCTATCTATCTATCTATCTATCTATCTATCTATCTATCTATCTCAGTCTGATCTTATCTATCTATCTATCTATCTATCTATCTATCTATCTATCTATCTATCTATCTCAGTCTGATCTTATCTATCTATCTATCTATCTATCTATCTATCTATCTATCTATCTCAGTGTTGTGGAGTAGTTTTCGCACTGAAGGTTATAATCGTGCTATGTCGGTTGCTAATCGACTTAACGTACCCAAAATGTGAAGAACTTTGTAATCTTCCACTGAAAGCTGACTCCTTAGTATTCGACTATCTGCCGACTAATATCAAGTTCCTAGTAGTTCTACTGAACTCCAATAGAAGTCTAAAGAACTCTTATGAACTTCCCAAGAAATTTCTGTTTGCTCTTATAATATAGAAGGGAGAGTCCATTATCTGAGGAATAGGTGTGTTTCCCCATAACACTCAGTTTGTTCATTATCTATCTTATTCTATTCATATCTATCTAATATATACATAATGGCTGGCCACTTGTATTCGAAAATACCCGTCTACAAGGGTGGCTAGGTAATCCCCATTGCAGACCCCTGCTCAGGCAAGTTTGTTGAACACTCACAGAGCCCATCTGTGGTTTGTAATGCAACTATGCTGAGCGGACCTTAGTTACAGTTTCTGGGAGAGAGCGCGTTATCTTGCGTAAACAACAGTCTGAACAAGGCCACAATATCAGAGATAGAGATAGAGCAATAATAGAATTAATATAGCAAAAATTGTTACTTAACTGATTGGCATCACTTCTCCCATGCTGACTTCGAAGTTTAATGTACGTATAAGGAAGCAACTCATTCAGGGTTTGTCTGGTTTTATGCTGATATTTTTCAAATATTTGTGTGTTTATATATCTTTGTGAAACCCGTGTTATTTGTTACTTTTGTGTGTAAGTCTGTGAGTGTGTGACATTTTTCACTTGATGAATGTCATGTTATCTGGTTATCTTCTTTCTTCTCTTCCTTATTCTTTTCTCTTTTTCTACTTTCTTCCATTATCGTCTGATTTTCAGCTGATTTTTAAAAAGTGCTGGATTTTCTGTGATTTATTATCTTCTGGTGTGTTGCCCACTTAGCTTTAAGGGTGATGGTTGAATGTTTGTATGTGTGTGCATGCATATATGTGTCTATGTGCGTATGTGCATGTACACTTGCGTGTCTGCGGGTACACGTCTGACTGGGTGTCTGATCACACCTTCGCACACATACTGGCATGATTGTAGGCGTTGTGCATGTGTTTATAATGTAAGTTAGTGCGTTGTTTGGTGATAGATTGATTAATTGTATATGTTCACTTTGCGTTTGACTTTGTTTATTGTTTATCATTTTTTTCATTTTTCTCTTTTATTATTATTTTCTTCTTCTTCTTCTTATATATATTATATGTATACACGTGTGTGTATGCCCGTTCCTCTGTATATCCGTATGTGTATTTTTGTGTTGTAATGAGTGTAATCGCTCGTTGGTTTTTATATTGTGGTAGGTGTATGTGTTAGTTTTACGCGTGTTTTTTCTTAGTGAGTTTGATGTGAGGAATTGGATATGGGTTTGTTCGTAATATTAGGTTATTCTTTTATAATTGATTTTTGTTAGAGTAATGTGTTAAGTGTGGTGAATTGTATTTGTAATAGAGTCGCGTTTTATATTTTATTTATTTGTTTTGTTTGTATTAGTATTTAAGTTGCAAAGTAATGTTGTGTTGTTTATGTATCTTTCTGTTTTGAATGATGTTTTGTGATTGTTAAATCTTTCTTTAAAGGTTGTTTCTGTGGCGTTCATGTAAATATTTCTGATTTAATGTTATTTGTTATGGTAGCTATATATATTATATTGCTGGCTAGACATTTGTTGCTAAGCGGACAATTACTTTTGTTTCGACAATTTTATTTATTTATGTTGTCATGTTGGTTTATGTCGTTATCATTGGTTTTGTTGAATATTTTTTATTCTGTGTGGTTACTTTTGTTCAATGTTATCTACGCAGCTGTAACTGATTTTGACTGCGTTTTTGTTGATGCGATTTGATATAATGCTGTATTTGAGAAAATGATTTTTAGTTATTTTGAAGAATGTTTTTCTTGTTTTTGTTTTTATTGTGTTACCGTAGGGTGTGTTGAAGCAGTTTATGTTTTTTGTTGGTTTGTTTTTGTTTGTGTATTCTAGTTTGTTCCAATAACAGCTATTTTTTAGTGCTTATTAGTATATTTTTTTGTTTTTGTTGAATATAAATATATATATTAATTAAACAATAAAATTTAAAATCAGTTCATATGGGGAATAGTCTATTTCGACAGATAAAGATGTCAGACGTCTGTCTTCTCAACTCCGGAGTGGACTAAGTTTGTGTCGGCAACAGAAATTTCGATCAGATGAAATGCACGAGACAAGGGTCAGGGGAGGGTGAAAGATACTTGCTTAAAGGCAACAATTTTTATAAAATTAAACCCGAATATTAACCTTATGGCATTAAGTTCGGATTATATGAAGAATTAAATATTAATATAAAAATATAAATATACGATTAAAAGAGAAATAAAAAAGATTGCTTAAAAATATCATTAAAACATAAATGGATAAATAGACAGATAGTTGAGGAGATCATAATGTAGTGGTAATTTTATAAATTATAAACAATACGTATATAAAGATTATAGAGTGGGAAAAATAAAAATAGAATTAGTTATATTTTCGACATTAGAAGAATTAGAGAGGAGTGAATATAAGAAAATATAGTAGCTGATTAAGTTGACTCTATATTATGGAAATTTGAATTTGTTTTTACGCCGACATTTAAGCAATAATTCGTTCCTCTGATTCAATAGTTGGCTTTGGTTATTTTATTTTATTATTCTAATTTTTAGGTTTGATTTTTTTTTATCCCACAAAATTATCAACTCACATAACAATCATATTTCCAAAAAATTATATGGGATAAACAACAAGCTTGGTATCGAACCGTCCTGCAATTGTATATCTAAAGAAAATTGCCCAGTGTAGTGCAAATGCAGATCTACCAGAGTTACTCATCAAACGATCATTTTCCCGAAAGAAAATAAGAAAAATTATAAAGTTTACACTGAAATTTCTGTGGGGGAATGGAAACAGAGATTCTATACCGATAGGCATTCATTTTTTTAAATTAAATTAGACAGCCCTTTGAAGACAATTTTGGTAATTGAAGGAGAAATGTCCGAGACCACAGATAGTTTTGAAGGTTATAGGTTTTGCACGTACTCCTAATAGTCATAGAAATAAATGTGACGTATGTTTAGGGGAAAATTAAAATAATAAAATACAATATAATATAAAATATAATGTAACTCTAAATTAATGTCATAAGGTTTACACTCGGGTTTAATTTAACGAAAATTCTTCGTTTTAAGACAATTATCTTCCATCATCCCGTGAAGCTTGTCTGGCGTTTTTTGTTTGACCGAAATTTCTATTTCTAACAAAAACTCAGTCGATATCGGGGCTGATAAGACAGACGACTGATAATTTGTTTGCCAAAAGCGGCTATTCCCCATATGAAGTGATTTTGAATATATTTTAAAAAAATATTTGCATTGTATTTTTTAATCATATCGCCCCAAGCAAGGCATTTTACTGCCACAATTTTGCAGGGGGTAACATCAGAGAAAAGTTATGAGAAAGAGTGACAAGTTATAGGAGGTGTCAGGAAGTGGGTAAGAAAAGGATGAGAATACTGATGAGAGTGGAGTGGGCGGAGAAAGTAGCAGGTTAATGAGAAAGGTGATGACTATTGACTTTACATTAAAATTCTTGGAGATTGTAGCTGTCGGGGAAGCAAGTAAATGGAAGGGAATTCCATAAGCGGGAAGTGCGAGAAAAGAAGCTGATGGAGTAGAATTTGCGTTTACAATTTATTAGTTTCACAGTAAAAGGGTGAGATGTAGTTGCTAATCTTGTGGCTTTAGTAAATTTATATATAGGGGGTACCAGTGAGCTAAGTTCATCGGAGTAGAAGCCGTGAAAATATTTGTAGAAGAGATACAGGGAAGCCACACTGCGCCGGTGAGAAAGTGACTGTATCTGAACTGCCAAGTCGGGATCGATTACATTACAGATTCTCCGTTGGATTTTGTCAATGACCGCTAGGTGGATAGCAGAAACACTCGACTAGATATGGCAGCAGTATTCGATGCACGGGCTGATGGTAGATTCGTATATGTGCAGGATTGTTTCAGACGGGAAAAACTTCCTGGCCCTGCACAGAGAACCGAATTTCTTAGCAGCGGATTTAGCTATGGATTCTATATAGTCATTTCACTTGAGGTCTATTGTGCGTGTTAACCAGAGGAGGCGCAGTGTTTTGCTTTTATGGAGACTAGCATGATCCATGCTAATAGGGTGTAGGAGCGATTGTCTGTGATAGTTAATAGATAGCAACTTCGTTTTGAAAGCATTAAAATTCACGAGCCATTTCTTACCCCAGGTCCTTTTCAAGCTCGGCAGCAAGGTTTTCTTTGTCAGCCTCAGCAGATTTTTGATCGATGTGAGAGTAAACTGTCGTGTCGTCACCATATAGATGCCTACTTTGGATTTTATTACATCTGGGAGATCGTTAATGTAGATAAGGTAAAGCATACGGCCTAGAATAGAGCCTTGAGAGACACCCGCATTCGTATGATAGTATTGGGAGGCATGTCCGATCAATACTACATTCATTGTGTGATTTGAAAGGAATGACTGGATAAGGTTAAACAATTGTCCAGTTGTACCATAACTTCGCAGCTTGCTGAGAAGGCCAGCATGCCAGACTCTGTCAAACGCGTTGATATCTAGGACAACAGTTCGGGCTTCGCCGTTCTTATCGACAGCATTATGTATATATTCAGTGATGGTCGTGAGCATATCAGCAGTAAACCCGTTGAAGCGGAAACCATACTGTTTGCCAGAGAAGAGTCTGTGGACTGAAGTTATAGAGTTTGGAGAGAACAGAGATAAAGTCAGGGGAACATTTCTTCTGGACAATGATTGGGATTCCGTCGCTGCGGTTCGCTTTATGGTGGTCAAGCATTGAAATTATGTTAGAGACCACCGAAGGGGTAATGTGGATGTCATTCAGTTGTCATTAAGTCGGGTGCAGATACTCCAGAAGAGTCAAATGTCGAGTTGGTGGAGAATCTGAGAGTGAAGCACTTTTGCCTTGTCTGTTGTAGAGGTAAGGACCTCAAATTCGTTGATCAGCGGGGAGATTGAGGCTTTGCTATTATTTAGTACAATTTTACAGAACCTCTTTGGAACCGAACTATGCGCTGCTTCATTTTGGTTGCAAACAGCAGCTTAGCTTATCTTCTTGCACTCATTGCGAGCAAAGCCAAAGAGGCGCCTGTTATGGTCCGACTCGTGATTTCGATAAAGCCTGAAGAAGTGATTTTTATGGGCGATGGCGGCCTAGCAAGCGGAGGAGAACCAAAGGGATGAGTCTCAACTTCCTGACTTGGATGAAAGCTTCGATACCAGCCTTAACCCAAGAAGAAACCTCAGCCGCACAGCCTTCAACCGGAAGACTAAAGACTTGGTTCCAAGGGACGTCGCACAAGAAATCGCGGAACGAGTCGCAATCTGCTCTTTGGTAGTTGTAAGACATTCTGCTAGTCTTAGGTTCTTGGGTGGAGTGGGAGTGGAAGAAGATGTTAACGGAAACCACCGCATGGTCAGAGTTTCCGAGCGGGCAGAGTTACTTGACATTGCAAGAGACAGGGATGGAAGTAAAACAGAGATCTAGCAGTGAGTCAGGTCCATTAGGGTTATCAGAGAAACGATAGCGTGTATTAATAAATGTTTTATTAGACAAAATAAATAAGGAACCTGTCTTAAACCAAGCTACCTCTCCTAACCCAAAGCTATACCTCTAAGGCTACAGTACGGCTGACTAAATCTCTCTCTCTCTCTCTCTATATATATATATATATATATATATATATATATAGAGAGAGAGAGAGAGAGTGAGACAAAGTAGAAAATCTATAAACGACGCGGTTCACCGAACCTCTCCTGATTTCAACTGCTTCAGGTCAGGATTTGTAATAGCCGAAAGCAACAGACTTTGTAACGGACACACACACACACACACACACACACACACACACACACACACACACACACACACACACTTACACGCACACACCCACGAACACTAGAATCTAATTATGTGTAGTAAGCATAACTATAATATTCTTTATGAAATAATATCGTAAATCATTTACAACATTAGTAAAATAAACATATTACCAACAGGCCTTTGCAATGAAGAAAGCATTCGCATTTTTGAACTGATTCAGTTAAATCGCAGAATGTTGTCAGAAACAGCTATTCTTTTATACCTTTTTTGTGTCTCAGCGTTCTATCCTTGGACCTACTTTTTATCTTCATCAGCAATCTTTTTGATGTCATCTGTTCTCAACTTGCTGTTTATGTTGATGGCACAACTATTTACTCCTGGTTCGATACTTAGTATGACCTGTTCGATATGGTCAATTTTTTTAGCTGACCTAAAAAAATGACCTACAGTCTGTTGTTAACTAGGGCAGAAATGGCTTGTTAATTTTAACAACTCCAAAACTTCTCTCTATTAATCATCTGAGATAGCCATTTTTGCTCCCTGTCCGTTGCTAGTTCTGATGCTAGGAAAGTTAGTCTGTAGTATTCTGCTATACAGTTTTATTTTTACATATTTATAAGTCTATCATTCACCCATAATTTGAATATTGCTGCCACATGTGGTCTGGAGGTTCTGTTAAATATGTAGAGGTGTTTGATAAAATCCCAAAAAGAATTTGTAATATTATTGGTTCTGACCTGATATTTCGGTTTCAGTCACTTTCCCACCCACTGTAATGTACTTTCCCCGTACCTTTTCTATAACTACTTTCATAGTAATTGTTTTGATGTTCAGGACAATTATAAGACCTAGACCTTATGAATTTAAGCTCAGTACTAAGTTGATGGATTAATACCTTTCTCAAGGGTACTTGTGTATCATTCATTTGTACACAAATACCCTTGGTAAAGGTATTAATCTATCTCTTCTCCCTACAGCTATGGGTTGAACAGGAGGGCAGATTGGGTTTTATAAGTTTGGTTGGCAATTAGTTTACCGCAGAAAGAAATGGCAACTTTTGTGGAAAATCTTATACCTAGTCAGTCATATCTCAAAAGAAACATGATCGTCCAAGCGTGTATCACGTATAGCAGTTAACTGATTGACTAAATTGGCAACAAGGTATCAACATTTTACAATAGAACTGGCTTGATATGACCGTAAGTTTTATGCTAACAATTTCTTTACTCGCACTTTTCGCTTGTGGAACACTCTTTCGGTTTCTTGATTTTCAGCCAGCTTTGATCTTCAAAAATTAAAATACAATGTCTATCGTTATTTGCTGTCTTCTTGATTACCCTTCAATTGTTTTCGCTCCTTAATAATGTTTCTGTTTTTATGTATTGTTTCACACTCAATAACCACCTGTAACTTAGTGGATTTACTACCTTGCATGGGATGAAATGTTTAAAAACAACGAATATTTTGCTCTTGGAGCTGAAATTACAAAAATAAATAAATAAATAAATAAAAATAAGAAAAAACAAAAACAAAAAACAAACCCAAAACCAAAAAAAAACCCAAACAAAAAACAAAAAAAAAACAAACAAACTTTACAATGTATTTGAAATAATATTAAAAAATAGAAATATTAAACCAATAGTTAATCTAATATATATTTTTATAATTTGCTATTGTCCTGTTGGTAGCATTCTATCAACTCCTTAGTGAATAACAAATCTTACCATGTTATATATGTAAAAATTCAACTAGAAAATTTTAACAATGTGTCTGATTAGCGATACGTCATAACGAACCATTTCACCTTAAATAAATCAACATACAGTACAGTATTTTGCAACTATTTTTAACATCAGCATGATTTTTCTTCATAAAAATAATAAAGTAAAAGTCTACAAATAAATTCGATCATTCCAATTTATTAATAAAAATTAATTTTATACTTTTATATGTCAAGTACACTTTTCTTCGCTGTCCTTATATTCTTGTACTGTTTTAGTGGTACGGAATAACTACTAGGTTAAAACATTTAACTGAATAAAAACCATTTATTTAAAACATTTATTAACCAACTTACAAAGCTTTTTTATTTCAATTTAAGCTAATAAATTAAAGCGAGTATTTGCAATAAAAAATATTTTGCTGTATTTTAAAACTAATTTAAACTGACTAGATGGAATTTTTGTTTTGAAATTGCTAATAATCACTGATTTTTGTGCCGTTTTTAGACATCTTTCATCACAATGTAATTTTCTTCATTAAAAAGTATTTTCTAAAATACTTTTCCGAATTTTCTTTTAGGAATATTAGGTGATTTAAAGTGTAGTTGATCTGATATGGAACAAATATTATTTACGTTAATATTAAATAGTAGCAGAAATTTATTTTTTAACACGTCGTTTTTTTATTTTAGGTTTTGTCAGGTTGAATGACAGACAAAAGTATATGTAATGTTTTACTATTGTTGGCATATTCGTAAAATTTACTTGAGGAATATAAAATGAGCGCCTTTTTTTATATAGATTTTAACTACGCAGTAGTCTTTAAAGTGTAGGGAAATATATCTCCATAATCTCATGTTTTAAGAAATTTTAGATACTTGGCTTTAAATTTTAACATTGTTATTGCTCTTATTTTCTGAATAATGTCCATATTTACATAAATCGGTACGTTCATAAACCAAATAACATAATTCTTTTAAAATATATTGGTATCTGCTGAATTGTAGTTCGCTTTTCAATTTACGATTAGTAAATATACTTTTTATTTAAGAACAATATTAACAAACCTCTACAAAGTAAGACAGAATTTAGAAAAATTAAAACTTTATAAATTATTCTAATTAAAAAAAAGAAAGAAAATTCTTGTAAAAATTAATTATTTGTCAAAAGTTTTTTCTTAAGTCCATAGATTCCATAATATATTTATTCATAAAAGTAACTAACAGCTTTCCTTATTAAATAATATCTTACTTTTATGGTATTTCAATGCAGAACAGATTTTTTGCAACTGCGGATCCTGTTTTATCAAAAGAAATTGACGACTTAATTTCTTCCAGGATTTTTGCTTTTAACTAATATAAACAAAACATTACATTTATCAAAATTTCATAAAATTAAATAAGTGTGTTTGGGGGGGGGGGGATCAGATGTAAAAAATATTTTTACCGATACTTAAAAATAAAAAAAAACAAAAACAAAAATTAATTTGATTAATTCGTGATTAAATCCTGAAAGATTAATTAAGATCCGACAATTTTTTGATATTTGCAAGAAATTCCAAATAAATTTTTTTATCATAAAAAAGACGTGATTGATTACAAGAGGGACTTCTTGTATGTGATTAAGCAGTATATATGTTGCTATGATTGCTGGACAACATATTTAAGGTCCTTCTATTAGTTTGTAATTCTGTATTGCTGCAGCTGTTTCTGCGGACTTCACTCGTTTGTATGGCTTATGTCCACAGCGATTCCGCTATTCGTTGTAGCCAATTCCTGTTGCAAACGGTTTCTGATAATGTCGTGGCATTACAAAACAGGATTAAATTATCTTTAATTTACTGACAGTACCTGGCTAACCCTAAACTGTATGTCCCGCCGCGTCTGTCTGTTCAAATCATTTTACAGGACGCACCCGGTTTCCGACGTGAAAAGCATAGTTGATACTCTATTTGTGTGAGTAATGTCGGAAATGGCATTTGGTAGCAGTCGAAAATTAGACTTGGAAATATAACTGTCAATTGGTAAGACTATTGTTTTACTCCGCTTGTTACTTGTGAAGATTTGGTTTTGCTGACATCTATTTCTAGGTGTGTATGTCTGTGTGTGTGAAAGAAAGAGAAAGAAAGAGAGAAAGAGAGAGAGAGAGAGAGAGAGAGAGAGAGAGAGATTAAAAAAGAGAGGTGGGCAAGGTGTGTGAGAGGTACATGCACACAATTATCTAGAGTATATAAAGAAGTTTCTACACATTTTCATTGTTTACAATTCATAGTAACAGAATAGAAAGTAAAGGAGCCTCCTTCTTCTTGTTTAATTACTCAAATTCTTCTTCTTTCTTATTCAATTAAATACTTCCACTTTATTCACTCAAATTCTTGTTCACTCACTCAATTTCTTCTTCTTTAATTACTCATATTCTTCTTCCTCAGTTACCCAAATACTTCCACTTTATTCTCTCAAATTCTTCTTCACTCACTCAAATTCTTCTTTTCTTCTTCTTCATTCACACCAAATAGCCATGACGAGCGAGAACATCATAACGGTGTCATCATGAAACTTTGAAGTCGGCACGAATCTGCTCAGTTAAGTAGACAAATTCTTTGTACTTATCAACGCTCTACCTCCACTTTACGATAAAGGACCTGCTTGCCAAAATTCATTTTATCAGTAAAATCACTAAAAAACAACAACCTTAGCGCTAAGCATTATCACAATTAAACACTCTATATTCCGAGCATCTCTATCAAGTCTTTGTGGCGTACATTTTTATCCGTCTGGCTTCTTAAACAGTGCTATGAAAATCGATCTGCTTAGGTCTTCCAGTATATTTCCACTTGTAGATTACAATTATTATTTCTATAATTTTGTCTCTGTCGAACTCGTCTAAGGCTCTCTGCATCTCTCTCACAATACCATCTGGTCCTGCTGCTTGATTTCTATTTCCACTTTAGTTTTTAATGTTTCCGACCAGTTGGTATTACTGCGTATTGCCAGTTGCTCTCTTTTGTCGTGAAAGAGATCGCTGATGCATTCTTCCTATTGCTGAAGTATTTTATCTTTCTCTAATATGAGTGTTCTTTCTTTGAATGTTATTAATCCTGTTGATGAGTATGACTTTTGTCCTGTTAATCCACTTTTTTATGAATTTCTCCTTTATTAGTCATACTTATTCTATTTATTTCTGCACATTTGTTGTCGATCCATTCTTCTTTAGCCTATTTGAATTTGCTCCTTATTTCCCTGTGTAGTTTCTTGTATTTCGTTCCGTGTCTTGGCATTATTTTCTGCTTCTTTTGTCGAGATTCACTCATTTTTCCTGCCAAGATTGTTTTTCTTTGGGATGATGTCATTTGCGAATGTCACTAACGCTTCTTTTCGTGGGCCTCATTTCGAGCTTCCGTTTCCAATTTGTCCCTCGTATTTCTTTTTCACATTGTCCTTATATCTTTCCTGTAGGTTAAAATAATTCGCTATACTTCTTCAATCTTCGAAGTTTCAACCTTAGTTTACATATAACCGTATGGTAGTCGCTCCCGCAGTCGGTACTTAGATAAATTTTGCAGTAAGCAACTGCATTCCTGAAACTTCTGTTTATAGTTATGTAGTCGTTTTGGTTTTTCATGTCACTTCCTGAGCTTCTCCATATCAATTATTTTCTTGGGTGTTCTGGTTATTTGCTGTACCTCATTAAACTTATTTTTCTCCGTGGTTCCCTACTCTGAAGTCACTGTGACACCTTCCTTCTTGCTTTGACATTCAGATCACCTATGATGATTCTAATTTCTTGTGTTTTACACTGGGCCTTAGCGTTGGTCAGTATGGAGCAGAAAGATTCTACTTCTTTCTCAGTATTTTGCGTTGTTGTAGTTGCAAACACTACTGTAACAGCTATCTTGAAGGACTTTCCTTTCGGTTTGATCACAAGAACCCTTTCGGTAATACTCCAGCACGCATGTCTTCATGTCTTGATCTAATATCAAGCCGACTTCTTTTTCGTTATTTTTACCGCCTGCCTCCTCTCACAAAATGTCCGTTGTTTCGCCACCTAGTTTCCTATGTGCTTAAAAATTTTATATTCAATCTGCACATCTCCTGCTTGACATTCTCCAGCTGTCCACAGTTGCTCAACGTTCTGATGTCCCGAGATATATTTTGTATTTGGTACAAACAATCGCAGGATAATGGTCCGGCGACACCTGTTGCTCATGTCATTTTTTTTCTGGGCGAGGGATCAATTCCGAGAAATTGTGTCCCGTTTACGCCGTTGGTGCTAAAAGTCGCTGGATGACAGTCGGGTGACACCTATTGCTCATGTCATTTCTTATTAGGCGAGAAGTAAATCCCTTTAGATTTCACGCAGTTAGATCTCAATTTATTATTCATAGACATGATTATTCTTGGGATTAACAGTGGAGTGATTGTTGTTCGAGAATTGTTCCTCTCTTTTGGAGGTTTTATTTTTCGTCCTACCGGGTTGCTAATATCTCGCTTCACCCACAAGACTATAGAGTGGGTAGCCAGTTTGGACGCCGACAATCCAACAATGAATTTGTTGTAGCAACACATATACACAGTGACAAAAATGTTATACCTACCTTTATCGTTCGGGAGGGGGTTTAGGATAGTTTCTCCCTAGCTGTAGCGAATGGAAGCTTTCTGGGTTCGCATTATTAGGGTAGCTGGAACGAGAGAATGTGATTATTAAGTTACGGCTTAGAAGTCTGAATATCCCCTCTTGGAGTTAACATTTTAAAAAAAATTCTCCATCCTTCTTGATAATATAGAATATCTGATTGACACACGCGCATTTGCAAAGTCTCAGTCTGTTTCAAAGAAAAAAAAGGCAAGAATAAATATTGCGACAGTATTAAAGAGAATTTAAATTCCTCTTCCGTTCCTATTAGAAGAGAAAGAAAAATGCAACTTAATATTCACATCAAAAGTGAAAAAATGCACGCATAATTTGAGACACTTTCCTTCGTCTTTTGTTGTGAAATTGACCAAGATGTTACTTCTGCCATTTGAAACAAACGCCGACATGACTGAGGGGGGGAATACTGTTTTAAATTATCCTAAAGCGACGGAAATGTGACCATATAGACAAATGTCAATATTATGCATAGAACATAAGATCAACTTTGAAAATCTGAATGAATATAGGATTTACAAGGAAAGTTACACTTACAATTAGAAAGAGACAGTTTAAATTTCTAGAAAGCTTAATGAGGAAGGAGGTCACTGGACGAAGACTAGAAGAGAAAAGTGAGTGACTTAGTTATTTTTTAGTTGATCGAAACAAAACAGGAACATGTAGGAAAGGTAAACAGTAAAATAAAAAAGAACACTTAGTCTAGTAAAAGACTGAAAATTGTAAAAGGCTGTGATCACCTGCGCCCGAGAAGGATTTTACAGATAAAAGAAGATAGTATTTGTCTATATTTCTGAGATGAGGTAATATTTACAGTATTTACATTATTCGAACTATTGTCCTCATCTTTGTTGTACGACGTTTCGGCCGTTGTACGCTCCGGCATTCTTCAGGTGCTAGGAATTTCGAACCGAACACTTTATTACAATGACTGGGATATATGAACTCCATTCCTTGCCTCTTCTGGAAGTCATGAGTTATTTCCACCTAATCCTGCAAATTGCTTGTTCACTACTGCTGCAGCAGTGGGGAACAAATAAATTACTGGATTAAAGGGAGATAAGTGATGACTTCCACAAGAAGCACTAGGCAAGGAATGGAGTTCCTATACCTCACTGATTGTAATAAAGAGTTCGGTTCGAAATTCCTAGCACCTGAAGAAGGCTTGGAGCGTACAACGGCTGAAACGTTGTACAAATGATAACAAAGATGTGGACAATAGTACGAATAGTGTAAATACTGTAAAAGAAGATAGACATAGAAAAATACAGAATAATAGCCATTTTGATATCGATATCTCATAAAAATTTATGTTGAATGACTAATGATAATTTTTATATTTAGCATAGTCTCACATGTTGCTAGTAATGAGAAACACATGGTACTTGCTTATTATCCTTATCCTGAGATCAGATGTATTAAGTAGGGTTAAAGAAACTGTTTGTTTACACATCTTTCAAGTATGTCTTTCCTACATGTCTATAAAACCAGGACTGAAAATCTTTTATATTTAGCATAGTCTCACATGTTGCTAGTAATGAGAAACACATGGTACTTGCTTATTATCCTTATCCTGAGATCAGTTGTTGATCTTGCCAGAATCTCTAACGGCAACATACAATGAAATGTTCATAAATCGAGAGCAGTTGCACAAAACTCATGGAAATATCGAAGGTTTTGCACGTGCATGAGCTCTCTCTCTCTCTCTCTTTCTCTCTCTCTCTCTCTCCACACACACACACACACACACACACACACACACACACACACACACACACACACACACACATTCGAATACACCAATAAATAAGATTTCGTTTTACGTATAAATATGCAAACACTTAAACATGAAAACCTCATATACTCAAAGAAGCAGAGAACACAATTTAAATAGGAAATAATCTCAAACGTTTCCATGCGTATAGGGACGCATCCACATGCGCACATAAGCATATAACAATGATACACTTATACATTTTTTTTGTCGAAAATTCGCTGCAGATTAAATTTGGATAGCAGACAAAAATGATTTGTAGCTCAGTCTCCATGGAAACAGAAACGGTAACAATTCTGATCCGCAGAACTTTTAACATCTGACAATGTCTTCACTGACATAACGTCGGTTTACTCTTGGTCGTTAATGCTTCAACAGTAATTCGTATGTGATGTGAATTCAGTTACGAACATTTTTTCTCAACGTTTCCGGCGCAAGTCAACATAGCAGTATTTATTTTCCAAATGAAGCGACGTGTTCAAAGACAATGAGGCCGAACATTTGTTTTCTGATTACCAGGCTGGGGATGCTTAAAGTATAGTCAATTCGTTTTAACTTGTAAGGTTTTTTTTTTTTTTTTTTTTTTTTTTTTTTGCGCAAGGATATGATAAAAATATCCTGAGAAAAAAGTAAACAAATCGTAAAACTTGTGATGACGATAAGGCAAGAAATAATAACCATAATGGATTAAATATTTGTTACTATCTACTAAAAGGGTGTTGATGAAGCATATAATAATAATAGTTACTAACAATATAATAATAATAGTTACTAACAATACCCATAAAGAATTTACGGTTTTCTTTTTTGAATCTTCTGATGTATCATACTTCTTAATTTAATGAAAGAATAAATTATTTGCGAGTTCTTGGCTATAAAATTCTTGTGAAATTATCCTCTTGCATTATTTGTCTATACTTCTGAGATGAAGTAGTATTTACATTATTTAAATTGTTCGGACTGTTGTCCTCACCTTTATTGCCGGTCATTGGATCTAACCAACACTTTTATCTACTAGCCTATGTGTCGTTAGATCAAGTGACTTAACCCAAAGAGTTGTGAGTTCAATACCTGGCTAGAGCAGTGATTAACAAACAACATAGAGAAATGAGTTAAAGGGAGATAACTAAGATACCCAGAAGTAGTATAACTCACGTAACGAGAACAATACACCCCAGTGATCGAATAAAATAGTTCGGTTAGAAATTCCAATCACCAGAAGAATGCCGGAGCGTACAACGGTTGAAACGTCATGAATATAGCGATAAAGATAACCAGAACAGCCCGAACAATGTAAATAATTCTCTTGCATTGTTAAATATTTTAGCTTAATAACAATAGCAAAATATTGCATTAACAAACATAAATATAAATGCTGGTTACTATTTAAAGAAAGTGAAGTAATGAAAATGAAGTGAGTAAATGAAAAGATAGAAAAATTGACAAGGTTTTTCAACTCACTGAAGTAGACATTAGGACGTGCGTTGTGGTGCAGTGGATATCAACTCGGAACAACAAATCGGGGTGTCGTGTTCGAATTCCAGTTGAATTCCTTGCATTCACTTACACAGAAATATCATTGGGAAAGGTATTAATTTGTCTTTTCCCTCCAGTTATGGATTAAATAACAGGACAGTTTGCGTTCTATAGCCTTGGCTGGCAATCAGTCTACTGCAGAAAGCAATGGCAACTTACTGCGGGATAATCTTTTGCCCAGTCAGTGATGTCTCTTTCGAGACATGATTGCCTAAGCGTGTATCATGTATGGCACTTAACTGACTGACTGGAGTAGACATTAAACATATGAAAGTGTTATCTATCTATCTATCTATCTAATTATTATTCTTATTTTTTATGAATTTTTTCTCACTAAAATCAAATAGCGTCTCTGATATATTTTTTCTTCCGTTTTCTTTGCAATAAAAACGGAATGGTTAATTTTGAGGTAATGGTAGAACTTAAAACATATGCTAAGTTAAATATGAAAAATAAATACGATAGATCTACCTACAAATTAGAGATATGTTACAATAGATAATTCCATAGATAAATCAACAATATTTTGTGGTAAATTTTAACATCAATTTTGGATCTTGTTAAATGTTTGGATAATTTTAACGCATTTAACATAGATAAAAAAATAGTGGATTTTATAGAGTTTGTTCGAGACATAGCTTAAGTAAAGCAAATTCACGGATTTGGACAAACAAATTTCAGAATGACGTCAAATTCTCGAACACTGTTCATCATTTATTTAATTTGTAACGTATATAAACGTAGGTAGAAAAAAAGAAAATGTTGTTAAGATAGCGAGGGTCATAAACCACTGCGCGGGGCCCCCAATTAGGCTTATCCTTCTTCAGTTCACAGTATCTTATTTATTTATTTATTTTTTTTCAATTGGAGTAGATAGACTAAACTATTGTCCGGCTCACACTCCACCCACGTCTATTGTACAGGTGTAGAGGCTTATCCCTTGTTCCCTGTTTAGGATGTGGTTTCCGGCTTTCTCTTTTCCAATCTTTTCACTTTTTCTTTTTCTTATTTTTTCTTTTTCTTTTTTTTTCAATTGGAGTAGATAGACTAAACTATCGCCCGGTTCACACTTCACCCACGTCTATTGTACAGGTGTAGAGGCTCATCCTTTGTTCCCTGTTTAGGATGTGGTTTCCGGCTTTCTCTTTTTCAATCTTTTCACTTTTCTTTTTCTTATTTTTTATTTTTATTTTTATTTTTTCAATTGGAGTAGATAGACTAAATTATCGCCCGGTTCACACTCCACCCACGTCTATTTTACAGCTGTTGAGGCTCATCCCTTATTCCCTATTTAGGATGTGGTTTCCGGTATTCTCTTTTCCAAATCTTTTCACTCTTGCGTAGCCCCCTGCACATCAGTGGCGTTACCGCCTTGCTCGGGGTGATATGATAAAAAAAAATAACAAGGTCCTCTCACTACCCGCCATGTTTGTTTTGACGTCAGCAAGTGTAGTCAATTGAGACGCCATAATACGTTGAGAAGCTCGTTGTACGAACACGTTGTTTTTCACTTCACTAATAAGTTTCACTTTACCAATAAGTTTCACTTATAGTGAAAGTCACGGTAGTATACACCTGCCCTGACTACTACTACTACTACTACTACTACTGCTACTGCTACTACTGGTAATGTAATTGGTAAACTCTTATCATACTGGGTGTCATGATACTTACATTCGATTTCTTATGTTAGTATCTTAGCGTTACTCTGCATGCAGATCTCTTTCTCAATAATAAGACAATAACCTCATAAGATAATACAAGCCAATAGACCAGATCGAATCTAGGTGAAAAAAAAAAAAAAAGAAAGAAAAAAACATCAGAGGAAAATCATTTTCAGAGTACAAGAACATGAAATTCAAAATTGCAAGAGTGTACCATTTAAACTGAAACACTATTTCAATAAGAATAGGAGCACGATGAATTAATGAAAAAAATACTGATACGCGCATTACGAAAATTCCAGGAAATTTTTCACTATCTGAGATTCAAAAGGTTATGAATTTGGGCATCACTCACATACTCAGAAAAACATATATTTTATAATTTTCTCTGAAAAGCCTTCTTTTATCTAAAGTCTCAGGTAAACGAGGAAAACTGGAAGGCAGTAAATACAAACAAGAATTACAGTTAGTAGATTCTGTAGAAAAGCAAAACAGTAGCCAAGAACCAACTATTGCGGCAAAAAATATGAAAATGAAAGCCAAAGATAAAGCTCTTGAACAGATGAAACAGCGCTGGCAAGACAAACCTCTGCATGGCCAATATCCAGTACGTGCCAATAAATCCAATGTTGACAAAGTTAATACTCATCGATGGTTACGTGCATCTGGATGAAAGTCCGAAACTGAAGGCTTTATTCTTGCAGCACAAGACCAAAGTCTTTTCACGAGAAACTTTCAGGCAAATATTATGCATAATAATATGGATCCAAAATGCAGGTTTTGTGATAAACACCAAGAAACAATAGACCACCTAATCTCAGGCTGTTCTGTGCTTGCCCCAAATGAATATAAAAATCGCCACGATAGAGTTGGGTAATATTTACATTGGGCAATATGCAAACATTATGGAAAAGCTGTAGGCAAACACTGGTATGAACATCACCCAGCACCGGTTACAGAAATAGAAGATGTAACCATTCTATGGGATTACACCATCTACACAGACAGAAAAATTGAAGCAAACAGGCCAGACATTATTGTTAAAAACCAGAAGGAGAAAACTTGTCTATTAATTGATATGGCTTGTCCAGCGGATTGTAACATAGCAATCAAGGAATTTGAAAAACTGTCAAAATATAAAGACCTGGAAATTGAAATAGAAAAAATGTGGAAATTGAAAACAAGAGTTGTGCCAGTGATAGTAGGTGCACTTGGAATGATAAAAAATGGAACAAAACAACACATTGAAAGAATCCCTGGAAACCCCAGCTTAAGAGATATACAAAAAATTGTCTTATTAAGTACAGCCCACACACTAAGGAAAACTTTATCTATGTAATGCTGGAGATGATAGGGAAGATAGAAAAACATGAAATGGAGCCATAACAACACGCCACTACCTGCCTTAGGTCTCCCCGCAGACTTGGTTGGTAGTAAGACCAAAGCAGAAATCGAAATATGATGAAAAATGACATAATAATAATAATAATAATGTACTTTGCAAAATAATTGATGAAGTTGAAAAGCCCACAATATTCAGGGACTATTATTTTCAGACAGAGTTATACATAATCGCCGTTTGGATATTATTGTGTTAGAGAAATACGCTAAGGACTGTCCTATTATTGATGTCGCCATATTAAATGGCACAAATATAGCTAACAAGGTGATTGAGAAAATTACAAATTGCTATGATTTGAAAGATGAGACGGTAAGATTGTTTGGAATGCAGGAAGGGGATGCCAGTGGTCATTGGTGCATTGGAATAAATCTGATTAAAATTCTGTGGCTTCTTTGATCAGTTGGACATACCATACAAACTTGGAACAATCCAAAACTCTGGTCTTTTCGGTACTGCGTATATTTTGAGCAAAAGTGTTGTCTGTCTGAGGTTCTTGCTGTAACTTGGCAGATAACAGATAATGTACCCGGGGTATTCAAAAACTTACAGTGTGCAACAAAACAATACAAAAACAATCAACCCCCCTCAAAAAAAAATGTGGACGTTACACCAGACATGGCTCTCTTGACTTCTTGTTATAACAGATCGGAGTTGCTGACATGTACATGATTTGCCTTGGTGAATTATGATTGACTTAAAATTATCATGTTCCGTACCCCAAATTAATCTTTAATCGGAAACCGACTTAGCGGACTGTTACTCGACTGGAATGTATTTCTAACTACGCTCTGATAACCTGCTGTGTTATCCGCTGCTTCTATCAAAACCTGTCGTACTAATTGGATACTAGTTAATTAACTTCTGTGAGAAAATAAAAGAAAAAAGTAATTGACAAAATAAACAATAAATTCGTAAAAGAACTCGTCACTGAAGGAAGTAATTAAAAATATGCAATCATCAACAACAAATGCAGCTAAGATTATAAAAAATCAGAAAAAGAAAATAGAATGCTAAGATACAAGGGTTAAGCAACTCAATAAACATGAAAACAAAAACTCCTGCATGGCCAGTATGCAAAAAGCAGAGACATAGGCCTTTATAATGACTGCACAAGATCAAAGCCTGTTTACCAGAAATTATCAGATAAACATAATAAAAAATGGTGAAGATCCAATATGTAGATTATGCGAAAAACATGTTGAAAATATTGACCGCTTAGTGTCTGGCTTCCAAATCTAGACACTGAAGAAACATAGAGGTTGATATGATATATTTTGGGCAGTATGTTCACTGGAAGATATTTTCAGTATTACACAGCAACCTGAAAAATAGTATGAATAGCATTCTGGGCCTATTATATAAAGGCATGAAGACAATATTTTTGTTAATTTTCATAAATACTGCGATTTAACAGACTAGACATAGCGGTTAACTACTACAAGCAATAAATGCCTATTACCAGATATTGCCGTGTCATCAGATAAAAATATATTTATTAAAGAACATGACAAACTTAATGAATAAAATTTTTTTGAAATTTAAATATAAATTAACTAGTGTTATTCTTATTCTTTCGAGACATGACTGACTATGCAGAAGATTATCCCGTAGTAGGTTGGCATTGCTTTCAGCGGTAGACTGGCTGCCGACCAAGGCTATAAAACCCAATCTGTACTATCATTTAACCCATAACTGGAGGAAAGAGACAAATTAATACCTTTCCCAAGGGTATTTGTCCCTAACTGAATGCAAGGAATTCAACTGGAATTCGAACTCGGCTCCCTGATTTGTCGTTCCGAGCCAATATTCACTGCACCACAACGCATAAGAAGCAAAAAATGCATTGTGTGAAACTGCTAATATATTCAGATTATTATCAAGTAATATATATATATTATCCCATAACTCGTGAAAACAACAAAAATGGAAGGTTTCATATTACTGCCTTGAATCAGTCATTCCATTCAGGAACTACCAATGTAATGGCAAGAAACTTAACAGCCAATCCTGCCATATATGTGGAGAACACACACACACACACACACACACACACACACACACACACACACACACATATATATATATATATATATTAGTCATCCATATACCAGCCTGTTTCGCTGTATCCCAGCTCATCAGTGTGGCTAGACACATCTACTTGCTTCCAGCCGAGATCGAAACTCGACTGATTTGGAGTCACTTGAAGTCCCCACTCCCTAACCCATAGAATGAAAGAGAACTTTTAGCGTGTTATGCATATATATATATATATATATATATATATATATATGTGTGTGTGTGTGTGTGTGTGTGTGTGTGTGTGTGTGTGTGTGTGTGTGTGTGTGTATTAGGTACCTCCACTCATTTTTCTATACCTAAATTTAAATTTTAATAATAAATATGTTATCTTCAAGTTTTAAAATTAGCTTTAATTGAAAGCCAAGTGATTAAATTTACTACTTACAGTAAGCAAAATACCCTGGTGTATTTTAAACCGAAATTATATTGATCGGAATCAAAAATTTTCTAAATTTTAAAAAAAAATTTTAAATTTCAAATTTTCTGCCATTTTTCATCGATTGTAAACAGAAGCCAATACTTGGTTTTAAGAAATCTTACAAAAATAAAATATACCGCGCTGACATTATTTTCTTCAAATTACAGAATTTAAATTTACTTTAAGTTGACTTGAAACAAGAATTACTTGCTTACTGCTTAAAATATGTTTCAAAAAGCATTCCACAATTACGGTAGCCTTGTTAACACCTTATCAGCACCTTAGGAGCAGCCGACAACTGATGATTTAGTATCTGGCCAAAAGTATGGAAGTCGAATTTAATAACAGAATGAAAATAACGGCAGCGGTAACTCAATAATTTATGAAATGTTATGGCATTTATTAATTTTTATTTTTAATATCTATTTTTCATATTATTTTTAGGTACCTCTACGAATTGTGAATTTCACAATTATTATTATTTTTTTAACAAAACTAGAAAATAAGAATTAAAATGTAAAAGTTGCTTTTAAGGAATGTCTTACAAAACAGGCTGTTGAATTTTATAAACGTCTTGAAGAGACTTGAATCAGAATCAAAGTGCGCTTTCTGTCGTTTTCCATGTAAGAGGAATGATCCAAAACACTTGTAAACTTCTAAAATAAATACAACCCCTATGGAAACTTGTTATGACCCCTATGGAACATCGTACTTAAATGAACATATTTATTTACACAAAACATTTTTTAATTATTTTAAAAATATAAGGGGTGAAAAATTTTTATTAATTTTTTTATTTCTTGATAGGCAATATAATCATCAATTCTTAACTAAAAAAGAAAAGGACAACAGTTCTTTAAAAGATTTTAAAAATATTTTCAAACTTTATGAATTATTATAATAAATAAAAATGAAAACAACTCTTTTAAAATTTTATTAGTAATCGAAATTTTTTTTCGTTAGACTATAATGTCCTTAATTATTATTATTTATTCCAGCAATTAAAAGCTTATCAAATTAAATTATATCAGCGTTTTATTGCATTTTTTATTTTACTCTTCGGAGCAAATTTTCAGATAGTGCCGAATAATTTTAAATAAAAAAAATTAGATAATTTATATTTCCCGATGAGTTCTGCGTTTAACTAATAACAATAATTTGCAGAAATTAAAATTTATTAAAATTTACTAAAATTTCATAAATTTACGTGGAGAGGGTGGGTAACAGAGTTAAATCCACAGAGTTTCATCAATATTTTTAAAAAACAATAATTTCAAAAATAATTTTATTCATTTGTGAATAAGTACTGAAAGATTCATTAAAATCCAACAATTATTTGATTTTTGCGAGAATTTCCAAATTAATCTTTTTGTCATCGAAAAAGTGAGTTACGTAAAATATTACGTAATCGATTGTAAACAGTCGTAAGTTTTTCTGTAACATTAACAAAAATGAAAACAAAATTTTCTGCCAAAATTTCGAACATGTTAAAAGGGATTAAAAATTTTTATAAAATAAATAAAATTACTTTGATCTTTCGTCTTAATAATATTATAAACATTTTGATAGAAAACGTTCGTATTATAAAGTTTTGAACCTTTTTAATTCATACTATGCTGGATTTTTTATGATGTAATGGAGGTACCTATATATATATATATATATATATATATATATATAGAGAGAGAGAGAGAGAGAGAGAGAGAGAGAAAGAGAGAGAGAGGGAGAGAGTGAGAGAGAGAGAAAGAGAGAGAGAGAGAGTTAATATTTAGATATGGATATTTTGAAGTGTTAGCAGGCTTGTTTTATTAGATAGTTTACGACTGAATGGTGAGTTTGATACTGACTGGTTGCTCCACACTTTCGGCCTTATGCTATGTCTAAGTAACATTTTGAAATCAAGGTAACTTCGATGTGGCGTAATGGTTCGCAAATTTGTCTCATTAGAACAAGTACAACTGAGTAGTGAGTCCTCACTGAGTGCTCCACACTTTCAGCCTTGTGCCATATATGCTTTGACGTGATGTAATTGTTAGTAAATTTACTGCACTAGATCAATCTCGACAGACGAGTGAGTTCGATCAATACTGAATGCCCCATGCTTTCGGCCTTGTGCCACGTCTAACCTAGGTTTGAAAATCACCATAATATCAGAGTGTGACTGAATAGTACCAGCAGAGTACTTACAACGTTGTAATAGGGTAGTTCAGTAAATATATTGGTCAATATGCCGTGCATTCAACCTCCATCGTGAGATCATAAGCCACTGCAAATTACACAGAATGATGAGGTTACATCTAGAATTTCATCATTCTGACCGATAGAAAAATTCAAACTTCATACTTTTCATGTTGAAAACACGTCTCTTTGTAGATGTTGCAGTAGACAAAGACACTTATTTGAAAGCGTTTGAGAAACTAAGCAAATACAAGGACCAAGAGATAGAAATCAGTAGAATGTGGCATGTCAAGGCAACAAAAATACCTGTTGTTATTAGAGCACTAGAAATTATATCAGAAGAAATAAACACATATGTTGTAGCCCTAAAATATGTGAATTATATAAAATCATAATCTTTCGTACTTCTCAAATTCTGCATAGATTTCTCTCCATGCAGATGTCACAATTACATTTTCTCTTATTGCATAGTACCTCACCTGTTTGCATATTTTGATTAAAAAAACCCACAAAATAACAAAACAGAAGACTTGTGTATTCTAGTTAAAATTCTGAGATAACTCAAATTAAGATAATAATAATAGTCAAGTAATAATACGATGAAAAGAATCATAGTGCAGCATGAATTAATAATCAATCCAGAAAAAGTAGATGAAAAGAAATCACAAAGTAAAAAAGTTGATCCACTGAGAACTGCGCAAAAGACTGTGGCTTTTCGATATAAAAAAGTCAGAAACATGCAGAAACTCAAGTATTTCCAATAAATACGAATATAAATTCAAATGGACAATCTATTAAAGGCTAGAAAACAAAGAATAAAATAATGAATTTCTAGAAAGTTGATATTGTTAATCCAATCGAATGTTTAATGCCAAGTTCCTTCAAGACGGAGTCGATCCTGTCTCTCTACAGATTTCATTTCTTTAATATTTAGGAATTTCCATGATTTTGTGGAAATATAGTGGAGTTATTTTCCTTTGCCTTTTCCACGGTTCTAAATTCAGAAATGATATTCTCTTAAACTGGGTACCATCCAAGGCTACAGAGCTTAGTATGTCCTGCTACTCTAAACGTAGCTGAAGGATGGATTCATACCTTTCCCAAGTGCATATGTACGAAAGTTAGTCCAGCAGACAACGTTAGTTTTTGAACCTGGTTTGTAGAATCTACTTTTTGTGTGAGCAACTACGGCAGATAACATTTGGTTCAGTGGAATACAGAATAAAATTTTAGATTTTTAAAATCATTTTAGAATTAAAAACAAAATACCGTGGAGAAGGATCTGCATATTATAAAAGAATTGAACAATTTATCTGGATTTTGATAATAAATATTTTAACTGGATTTTGTCAGATCTACAGAAACTGCAAAACAGAATGTTTGTTATACCTCTTCTTCTTCTTCTTCTTTTTCTTCTTCTTTTTCTTCTTCTTCTTCTTCTTCTTCTTCTTCTTCTTCTTCTTCTTCTTCTTCTTCATCTTCTTCTTCTTTTTCTTCTTCATCTTCTTCTTCTTCTTCTTCTTATTATTATTATTATTATTAGAGTCATATGGAGAATCCCAAAGAAACTTGAAAAGAGTTTGAAATAATTGGAAATCCGATAAAAAAATTACAAAAATTAAAGAATATTACTAAAACAAGTAAGAACAAAGTGGAGAATTCTATATCGAAGAGACTTCTTGCCGTTTGATCTCAAGTAAAACCACAACTTGAAAACCGATCTAGGTAATTACCACATATTTGTCTTTATTAACTGAATTTTAGCATCACTGGAAGAATGCATTAGGGTAGTTTCCCGTGGTCTTCTCTTCGATTTGGAATCTAGTGTGTTTCTTTCAAGGTTAGAGAGCCTGGTTTACTCTGCTATTTAACCCACAGTAGGAGAAAGAAGAGACGAAATTGTTGTAGACTCAAAGACGGGTTCTAACTTTCACAGGGTACGTTTTCATCAAAAACACCGTTGCCGCAAAATTTCTCAGTACTCTCAACGTTCACTATGAACAATGCACTGAGCCAACCACATACAGGTAGCTTCTCTTTTATCTTTCCTAACTCCCGAGAAATCACGAGACTTCGATATTACAAAACAAATGGCTGCCAGACAAACGAGTTGCCCTTTTTAACAACGGTCCGTCGACGGGTAAGTACGCTCATTTTTTTCAGCCACCCGAACTCGTTTATAACTCGTGAATTTGGTGGAATGTGTTGTGAGACTAAATAATGTTTCGTGTGTGCAATACCAGACCGGAGTGCAGCAACACAGGCGCTTATAATCAAGCAGTCGGGTTCGGCCTGGCTTCACTGTAATCACAGACGAGTGGAGGAGATACAATCAAGTGTGCAATAATTTTGCCCGTCTCTCAGTTAATCATATCTTGAATTTTATTGATCCATGAACTGACGCCCACACACAACACATTGAACCAATGTGGAGAGACGCCAAGTTCAGGAATAAGCGACAGAACGGTACTTACCGAACAATGCTGGACTCCTACCTCCGTGAGTTTATGTGGCGACAGAGGCTGCAAGGTGCTGATCACTTTCTTCGAATGCTTTCCGACATCACTCAGTTTTGGCCTCCCAACTGATTGTTTTCACTAAATGGACACTTGTTACGTGTTGTACAAAATTGGCGGGGAGATAATCCGGAAGTATTCGTATTTCTAGCATCGATATTATTTTTCTTAATAATCAGTTAAATGCCATACGTGATACACAGTTGGGCGTTCATGTCTCAAAAGAGACATGACTGACCGCGCAGATTATTTTCTCGTAGTAGGTTGCCATTTCTTTCTGCGATAGAATGGTTGCCAACCAAAGCTATAGAACCCAATCTGTTCTGTCATTTAGGCCATAGTTAGAAGGAGAAGAGCCAAAGTAATACCATTCCCAAGGATATTTGCGCGTAAGTAAATGCTACGAATTCAACTTTAATTCGAACTCGGCTCTCTGATTTTTCGTTCCTCGTTAATATCCACTGCACCGCAACACGTATAATGATAAACTAATAGTTGCTTTTCAGAAAAAGTGTTATGTTAAATATTGAATGGTTGGCCACTTATGAGAATTAAAAGCGAGATAAAAAAATAAAAAAAAGATGTAACACAAGAGAAATAAAAACCAACACTACAAGCAACATAGGAGTGGTAAAAGACATTAACACAATATATAATTTTCAACTGAATTCCCACGTATTTTTAAACGCGGAATAAAGTAAATAACAAATTAAATCAAGATCAGGATAGCACACGTTCTACTAATGCACAAAGCAACGAAAATATTAAGAAAAATGTCAAAGTTCAAATTAAGTTTTGTTTGACTTTAAAAAAAAGAAGCTGAATGCAGTGACGATATACTGATAATTATTGCGACTATGATACGATATAAACCAACAATGTCGGCTGTGTGTACTGCGTGAAGATATAATTTATTGCAATAAAGAGGATAACCTTTAAATGTAAGTAATTAAAAAAAAGCTAAGCGTTTTGAGAAATACAAAAGTAAATAAAGAAATAAGAAACCAGAATTAAAAAGAAATACATTTTAAATTTTGTTTATTTCATTTTATGCAAGAAAATAGACAAAATAAACTAAAAATAACAAGAAAATATTAAAGAAAAATAATGCCGTATACATCCAAATATCATTCATTTTAATACATTTTTCAATAAGGAATTATATCAGAACGTGATTTACTAAACATGCTAAATCTAAAAAAAAAGAAAAACTTAGATATTTTCATGTCCTTTCAGGATCTACATGATCATAAGTTTTCACAATTTTCTTTTCCTTAGCACCAATAATGCGTATATTGTCATGATCGTTCTTACTATAGTGTTACTTTACGAACGGCTTTCAATTCAGAGTTGTCTTACTAGATTAGTTGCCCTAGAAAGGCTAGGGCCTAGTCTTTCCTACTGTTTTACCCATGGTTGTAGAAGGAAAGGAAGACATGGATTCATACTTTCCCAAGAGTATTGTTGCAAACAAGATTAAAATTGACTGAACCGGAATTCAAACTCCGCCTACCGATTATATTTTCTGTACCAGCAACTTTTAAATTAACCGCACCAGCCGGAGCAAATCTCAATTTAAATAGGATGAAAAATGATGCCGGATCTAACAGATTTCATATAATAATAATAATAATAATAATAATAATAATAATAATAATAATACAATATAACAATATTATGACAGTCAGTCGGTCATTTAAGTGTCATACGTGATACACGCTTGGTTGATCATATCTCGATTGAGACAGATTCACTGGGCAGAAGATTATCCCGCAGTAGGTTTCCATTACTTTCTGCGCTAGACTGGTTGCTAGCCAAGCCTATAACACCCAATCTGTCCTGTTATTTAACCCATAACTTGAGGGAAGAGACAGATTAATACCTTTCACAAGGGTTTTGCGTGAATGCAGGGAATTCAACTGGAATTCGAACTTGGCTCCCCGATTTCGCGTTCCGAGTCGATATCCACTGCACCACAATAATGAATTAACACAAAAATTAAATATATTTTCATCGGAATTGTAAACCTTCAAGGCATATAATGAATTGACAGAAAGATTGATGTAACATCAAAGCAGCATAAAAAATTAAATAAATAATACAAGCAATTTTTTTTAGTTTTTACAATCATGTGGCCCCAAGCAAGGCATTTTACTACCACAGTTTTGCAGGGGGTTACATAGAAGAAAAGTTATGATTAAGAGTGACAGGTTATAGGAGGGGCCAGGAAGTGGGTAAGAGAAGGATCAGAATACTGATGAAAGTGGAGTGGACGGAGAAAGGAGCATGAGAGAGAGGATGCCTGTTAGTGAGATAGGAGATGACTAGTGACTTTACAGTTAAATTCTTGGAGATTATAGCTGTCGGGAAAGCAAGTAAATGGAAGGGAATACCATAGGCAGGAAGTGCGAGAAAAGAAGCTGGTGGAGTAGAATTTGCGTTTACAATTTAGTGGTTTCACAGTAAAAGTGGGGCTTAGTTGCTAATCTTGTGGCACGAGTAAATTTATATATAGGGGGGCACCAGGGAGCTAAGTTAATCGGAGCAGAAGCCGTGAAAGTATTTGTAGAAGAGACACAGGGAAGCCACATTGCGTCGGTGCGAAAGTGACTGTATCCGAGCTGCCAAGTCGAGATCTATCCCATTACAAATACTCCGTTGGATTTTGTCAAGGACAACTAGGTGGATAGCAGAAGCACCCGACCAAATATGCCAACAATATTCAATGCACGGGCGGATGGTAGATTTATATATGTGCAGGATTGTTTAATGCGGAAAAAACTTCCTGGCCCTACACAGAGAAACGACTTTTTTTAGCAGCGGATTTAGCTATGGATTCTATATAGTCATTCCACTTGAGGTCTGTTGTGAGAGTTAAGGCAAGGAGATGCAGTGTTTTGTTTTCAGGGAGACTAGCCTGATCCATGCTAATGGGGTGTAGGAGCGATTGTCTGTGATGGGAGGTAGGAGCGATCGTCTGTGATGGTTTTAATGCTTTTGGAAGCATTAAAATTCACGAGCCATTTCTTATCCCAGAAATTAATAATAATAACTTTTATGAAAAATTACAAAAAAAAAAAAAAAAATGCATTTTTATACTTGTGGAAGACTGTAGAATAGGTCGTGCAAAAATTATCTATCTATCTATCTATCTATCTATCTATCTATCTATCTATCTATCTATCTATCTATCTATCTATCTATCTATGTCAGTCCGTTCGTATCTATCTATCTATCTATCTATCTATCTATCTATCTATCTATCTATGTATGTCAGTCTGTTCCTATCTATCTATCTATCTATCTATCTATCTATCTATCTATCTATCTATCTATCTGTTAATGATTATGTTAATCAAAAGAAACAGAAACAGTGAGAAAGACAGAGACAAAGTGAGAAAGAGAAGAGAAAATAGAAAAAAACGAGTCAGAAGAGTGATATATATATATATATATATATATATATATATATATATATATATGAATAAGTAAGTAGCTAACCTAAAGTCAACTTGCCCTGATGATCCATTAGGTGAAACCTAGGTAGGTCCGTCGGCTCTAGGTTAGCTACTTATTTATTTACTCTGCTATTGTATTGAGCGCTTTACGTGTTAGGTTCCTCGTCTCGGTTTTTTTCTTTCGACTAGTACTTTGACTAATGTTCAAATGCTTAGTTCGTTTCTTTTTTTGTTCTCATTTTTTTCCCTCCGCGTTTATACTCGGTGGGTTTTTCGAGACGTGTTTAAAGATAAATTTACAATTATATATATATATATATATATATATATATATATTGTGTGTGTATTTTGGCAGCATTTTTTCATTAATGCAGGTTTCATTGAATAATATAGACAAGTTTTGTCTATTAATTTTGTGTAGGATACGGTATGAACGGATCCTACACAAAATTAATAGACAAAACTTGTCTATATTATTCAATGAAACCTGCATTAATATATATATATATATATATATATATATATATATTTATATATAACATATTTTACTTTTCTTAAAGCTTCTTCAGAGAGCGGATTAAAGATGGAAAATAAACATTTTTTTTTACAAAGAGGCAGTCCGAAAAACAATTCCAGTATACTGTCTCTGTAAAAAAGTTTCATTTTTAAGCGAAAGGAAAAATTTGAATTCCAAATCCAGCAGAAGTCAATAAGAAAAAAAGATTCCACTATCTTTTCATGAATGTCTGACAGTTCAATGATCATAAGAAGAATGAATTTGTAAAAAGCTATGATCATTGACGTTATAAAAAATGAAATGCAAAAAAAAAGTTATTTATAATATGCTAAATATTTAAAATATTTGGTTTATCGCTGTATGACATGCACTTTTAACATTATTTTAAACTAAGTTAAATAAAATAGATTACATTTACACTCTTTATATATTTCATGTGTATTTTTCACTATATACATTGTGTGTGGTTATATATATATATATATATATATATATATATATATGCATACATATTGTATGTGTTTCTTTATACACACACACACACACACACACACACACATATATATATATATATATACACATATATAAATGTATATATATTTATGGGTCTGTTTATATATATATATATATATATATATATATAGCTGAGTTGACTGACCCTATCCCATTCCGCCTAAACTTCCTCCAAATATCTTCTTCGTTAGACTCACCTCTTATTTTCCAGTGAATATTGTGTGAAACAAGTACGAAGTTGAACCCGTTCTAATGTCTGGTATATTATAGTTCTTTCACCTTATTCCTGTGTGTTTGCTGAATATTTTTCTGTGTTATAATAAATTTCCTTTCTGTATAAAATTATCTTGCGTTATAGTTTATTTCACTCCCTTCAGCATTATTCCAACTAAAATTGTATTTTTATGTGATGCTGACCCAACGGGTTCATAACAGTTGGGGGCTCGTCCTAAGCTAAAACATAACAGCTCATCCTAAGCTAAAACATAACAACTAGCTCAAAGATAAAACAAAATTGGGAGTTTCGTCCAACATTAATTTCATAACAAAATTAGAAACTCGCACATCTCGATAAAATAAAACAAAAATAAACTAAACAAAAAAAACTTTAAGGGCTCGTATAATATCGTAAAAAAAAAAACATAAACAAAAACAAACAAACAAACAAACAAACAAACAAACAAACAAACAAACAAACAAACAAGCAAACAAAACAAGCTCAAAATGCGTAATTCACGAAAGAAAGTAACTGTATCTAAAAATCTTTCGTAAAATATACAAAAAAAACACACGCCCTTTTCCGTAGAAAATTTTCTCAGTTTAGCCGGCCTGGACGAAAAATTTGAGACTATACACAAACCAGAACTAGTGGAAATCACAGATTTTTTCATTAGATACAAACCCGTCAATAAGAAAAGCTGTAATAAAAAAAAATCGTAGCAGATAAATTAATGGATAACAATCTTCTAGAAACATCTACTGTAAATGAAGAAGACAACTAAAATGATATACAACTTATAATAGAACTAAAGAAATTAGAGATACAATTATAGTTAGAAAAGGAAAAATTAAAAATGCAGAATAGAGCTAGAAAGACCAAGATTACAAGGAAATGGAAGTCAAAATTCTAATGTTTCTTCTTTTCATGCAGCACAAAATATTAGATTGGTTCCTAGTTTTTGTGAAAAAACAGTAGAGAAATATTTCCCACAATTTGAAAAAATCGCAACAAACTTGAAATGACCTTACGTCTACTGGCTAACATTATTGCAAACCGTGTTAGTATGGAAGATACCACAGATTATAAAAATAAAAAAATGCCATATTAAATGCTTACGAGTTAGTACCCGAGGCATATAGGCAATCCTGAAGATATAAAAATCTTGCGGAATACCGGTGCGTCTCAAACCTTAATCTTAGAAGACGTCCTACCATTATCAGAATCTACTTTCACCGTTGATGTTGTGTTGTTACAAGGAGAGGGATGACTGTACACAAAGCTCCCCTACACAAAATTCACATAAAATCGAAATTAATAAATGGCCCAGTTATCGTGGGCTTACGACCAAAGCTACCGATTAAAGAAGTATCTCTGCTGCTAGGAAATGATTTAGCGGGGTGTGTGTGTTGGGTGGGAGTAATAGCTGACCCCGTTGTTAGTGACCAAATAGTAGTAAGCCATAAGTCAGAGGTGGAAGAAAACCCAAACATATACCCTGAATTTGCGGTTACCAGAGCGGGAAAAAGAAAGGAACTCTTAGTAAATGAAAACCTAGAGACACCAGATGAGGAATTACAATTAAACGAAACTTTTATATCCCATCTTATAGAACAAAATAGTACGGATAAAAAAATAAAATCAACTCTCCCAAAAGGAAATAAGACGGACGAAAAAACCAACGAATTAAACAGAGACCTACTTTTAATAAATCAAATAAAAGACCCAGAAATTTGTCTTCTGAAAAACAACGCTCTACCTAAAGAAGAAGCAAAGAAAGTTAGGGAGTGTCTTTATATGAATGATGGCATTTTAATAAGAAAATGACGCTCACTGGATGCTAAAGTAGATGAGGAGTGGAAGATAAAAAATCAAATAGTAGTCCCGAAAGTTCATAGACAAGAAATACTAAAAATAGCGCATGATACCCCCATGTCAGGTCGTTTAGGTATAAATAAAACCTATGAGAACATTTTAAACCACTTTTTCTGGCCGAAACTTAAGCATGATGTTGTAAATTTTTGTAACTCATGTCACACATGCCAGATTATCAGAAAACCTAATCAAAGGATTCCGCCTGCACCCCTCAAATCTATTCCAGCATTTGAAGCACATTTTACTAGAGTACTAGTGGATTGTGATGGTCCACTTCCTAAAACGAACATAGGAAATCAATATTTGCTAACAATTATGTGTACGTCAACTCGTTTTCCAGAAGCTATCCCTCTAAGAAATATAAAGACTATAACTATAACTAAGGCTTTAACTAAGTTTTTCTGTTTAGTTGGGATTTCCTCGGCCATTCAATCAGACCAAGGCACAAACTTTATGTCAACAAATAATAAATGAAATGGATATTAAACATCACAAATCCAGCGTTTATCACCCCGAATCACAAGGAGCTCTTGAGCGTTTTCACCAGACTCTAATGTCCATGACGAGAAAATTTTGTTATCAATATAAAAGAGATTGGGACGAAGGCGTTCATTTTGTTCTGTTTGCGGCTAGAGAAGCTGTACAAGATTCTCTTGGGTTTAGTCCTTTTGAACTTGAGTTCGGACATACTGTGAGGGGACCCCTAAGACTTTAAAAAGAAAAATGGTTAACGGAGAAAAAAAGCACCTCTTACATTATGTATCGAATTTTAAAGAGAAATTACACGGGACTTTAAAAATAGCACAAGAAAATTTAAAAACTTTCAAATAAGAATGAAGTTTGGATATGATAAAAATAGTAAAAATCGAAAATTTGAAAGTGGTGATAAAGTTTTAATATTTTTACCAGTTCCACATAATCCCCTACAAGCAAGATATTTTGTTCCGTATGAAATAGAAAAGAAAATAAACGATTTAAATTATATCATCCACACCCCAGATCGAAGGAAACAGAAAAGAGTTTGCCACATTAATATGTTAAAAAGTTACATTGACAGAAATAAAAAAGATATGGTTAAGCCAGTCACAACAGTAACTAACATTACTAAAATAAATTCATCTGGACATGATTTAGATAATGATGAAGATACAGTTGTCAGGGAGGAGGAAATAGGTTAAAGTAGTCATTTAAAGAACTCGGAAATACTGTTTAACTTGAATGTAAAATGTGATTATTTGTCAAATGAAAATAGAAAAGAAATACATGGTTTGGTCAGTGATTTAAAAAATCTTTTTCCTGATCTTCCTAGTAAAACACCGTTTGCAGTGCACGATGTCGTAGTTGGAGACAAAAAACCCATCAAGCAGCATTCCTACAGAGTAAATCTCATCAAACTTCAATAGTTGAGGGCAGAGGTGAAGTATATGCTGGAGAATGACATCATTGAACCAAGTAACAGACAGGGTAAGTTCGCCTTGTATTATGGTACCAATATCCGATGGCACCTACAGATTTGTTACAGACTTCCAGAAAGTATGTGCTGTAACCAAAAGTGACCCATATCCAATTCCTAGAATTGGTGATGGGATGGATAAAATTGGCAAGTCAATTTACGTCAGTAAATTCGATTTGATGAAAGGTTATTGGCAAGTACCTTTAACTGACGACTCCAAAGAAATTTCAGCTTTCGTGACTCCTGACGGACTTTACCAATACAAGGTTATGGCGTTCGGAATGAAAAACGCACCAGCAACATTTCAAAGAATGATGCATTCTCTTCTACATGATATCCAAGGATGTGATGTCTACATAGATGATGTAATTGTGTACAGTATGACTTGGAACGAACATTTACGCATAATAAAACAACTCTTCCTTAAACTAGAAGAGGTAAACCTATGTATGAACCTAAACAAAAGTGAATTTTGTCATGCAAAATTGAATTATTTAGGCCATACTGTTAGTCAAGGACAAGTTAAGCCTATCACCGCAAATGTGGATGCTATCCTGGAGTATCCTATTCCAACCAACAAAAAACAATTAATGAGATTTCTCGGTATGGCAGGTTTCTACCAAAAGTTTTGTAAAAATTTCTCATCAATAGCAAGTGCTCTCACGAATCTCCTTAGAAAGGATGTAAAATACAAATGGAGTGAGACCTGTGATGCGGCTTTCAACAAAATTAAATCGACACTCATGGAGGGCCCAGCTCTCGCAACACACGATTTCACAAGACAATTCAAATTACAAATTGATGCCAGTGATGTCGGAATGGGTGGTATCTTAACCCAAGAAGATGATGAAGGTATCAACAGAGCAATTGGATATTTCTCCAAAAAGTTAAGCACCCACCAAAAGAATTACTCTACTATTGAAAAGGGGTGTTTATCAGTTTTATCAACACTATAACACTTCGACTCCTATCTCAGTATCACTATGTATCCCGTTTTGGTCTTTACCGACCATAATCCACTAACTTTTCTTCAAAGGATGAAAAACAAAAACCAGAGACTGACAAGATGGAGTCTTCTCTTACAAGAATACAACTTTGATAAAACATATTAAAGGAAAGAACAATGTTATTGCAGACGCATTATCTGGAATATAATATGACAAATTATGGTCGTATAAGTTTGCTACAAATCGAACTTATTGTGTTACAAAACTCATGTTAGGGCTGATTGCCAAAAAGAAATATTTTGTGTTTAAACTTAACTAAATTTTCCTATAAAAGTTTTTCATTTGTAATTCAAAACTTTTACTCTAAAGGGGAAAGTGTAACAAGGAAGTTGGAAGCGTTTTTTCGCCCCCAAACATTGGGTCATGACTAAAATAGTCACTTTAGTAACAGTAGTAGTAACTGGTCATTCGGTCAGGATTCTACTACTCCAGAAAGGAGAGTAGTATGAATTAGGTCATTCGGTCAGGGTTCTGCCACTCCAGAAAGGAGAATAGTATGAATTAGGTCACTGGGTCAGATTCTACCCTTCCCAAAAAGATATCAAATAGCCTGGTAACTATGGTTACAGTGAAAAGAAGGAAAAAACCAGAGAAAGAGAGGGCCAATTAGTATAGGCCCCTGTTTCTATATAAAAAGGAAGAAATAGTAGAAAACCCCAAAGAGTTGTTGGGCTACAGTCCAGGCGTGGACATCTATCCGGCTATTCAAACAAGACGTCGAAAGAACTTTCCATCAAGCTACCAGCCCTTCCTCAACATCCAGTGAATCACCGCGTGCTGCCGTGAAAGGTAAAGATTGTTTTGTTAATCACTCTGACCAAACCCTAGCTGTGTATAGTTATATATATATATATATATATATATATATATATATATATATATAATTTTTAGCCGAGTTGACTACCCTTTTCCATTTTCGCCTAAACTTCCTCCAAATATCTTCCTCGTTAGACTCACCTCTTATTTTCCAGTGAATATTGTGTGAAACTAGTACGAAGTTAAACCCGTTTTTGTGTCCGGTATATTATAGTTCTCTCACCTTATTCCTGTGTGTTTGCGAATATTTTTCTGTGTTATAATAAATTTCCTTTCTGTATAAAATTATCTTGCGTTATAGTTTATTTCACTCCCTTCAGCATTATTCCAACTAAAATTGTATTTTTATGTGTTGCTGACCCAAACGGGTTCGTAACAATATATATATATATATATATATATATATATATATATATATATATATATATATTATTTGTCTATATGTATATATATATATATATATATATTTTGTCACGATGTATATACATCATATGAGTCTTTCTCTCTCTCTCTCTCTCTCTCTCTCTCTCTATCTATCTATTAATAAGTATACATATTATCCTATGTTTAAGGCATGAAACTATGCTGTATACTTATTTACATCCATTCATATATATATATATATATATATATATATATATAGTCATCCACAGACAAATCTGTTTCGCTGCATCACAGCTTATCAGTACGGTTAGACATCTGTTTGCTTTTTACCTAGGATTGAAATCCGACCGAATTGGCGCCAGTCGGCGACTCCACCTCCGAGCCATGAGCGTTCGGTAGAAGAAGGTAGACATTTTTAGCGTGTATATTATCATTATACACGCCCAATAGCTGAGAGTGTTCTAATTCAGTGCTGAATGAACGATGCGTAGATGCTAGAGTAGCTAATGTTTTTCAAAGTCTACCATTCTTCCAGAGTGCTCAATCAGGGCGTGAGAGCGTAAATAGTCATCCGCAGACAGATCTGTTTCGCTGCTTCACAGCTGATCAGTACGGTTAGACATCCGATTGCTTTTTACCTAGGATTGAAACCCGATATATATAAACTACTACAAAAGTGTACAAATTCTCATCAGTTAGTAAAAGTTATTTTTTGAAAAGATATGAAAATTCAATTCCATTTATTGGCAAAATTTTTTGTACGAGGTAAAGGTGATAGAAAACAGAAGGAGGAATAAAAGTGGGAAGGACACAGAGGAAATAAAAGACAAAAAGCGGAAAACAAGAGAGAAAGGAGTAAAGTGACATTAGGAAAGAACCAATAAAAGACGTCTCGAGGAGAAATAGACCCCAGGTTTAGGTAGGAAGTAAAATTATAGGCATATACAAACATCGGTGACTCGGTGTCTGAGCTTAACAAAGAGGAAGAAGTAAGAAAATGCACAGTGGGGGAAGAAAGCGAGAAAAAGTGGAAAAGTGTATAGGGTGAGGAAGGAAGATGTGGTGGGTAGACAACATAAGCAGCATAGAAATAGGAATTTAAAAACTTTGACCGGGAATGGTTTTTAAATAGAAGCATTTGTTTGGCATTTTTTGAAAAAATGGTGAAACTACGTACACAGACGTACGAATTATTTAGAAGCGTAGATTTGAGGATGTTTAAATATATATAACGGAAATATAGATTCATTAGTGTTAATATAAAAAAGCAATTATTAAATTTAATTAAAAATAAAATTAAAAGAAAAAATAATTGTTAAAGTAAAATTTAAATGTAAATTTTAAAAGCATTAATTCGAACTTTAGCTTTTATATTTTTAGCAGGATTGTAAGGTTAGTTTTTTAATATGTTTACTATATGTTTACTGTAGTTTCATTCCTCTGATTCAGTAATATATCAATCTTCAAGTATTTAATAATTTCCATTTTTTCTGGTAGACAAAGGAAACATGTTTCATTTACCAACTTATATGTTCTAGCCTGTTTACGAATTTTCCATTTAACTTTAGGTGTTTTATTTTCTTTTTTTAACATCCAAAAATATTTAGAAAGTGATGTCATATTTTGTTTGCCTTTATTAGAAAAAAATAGAGATGATTGTAAAAACGCATTTTTAAAAAGTTCATTGTATTTCCAATATACACTTTAGTAACCTTAGGATTCTCTATAGATGAAATTGAACACACATAGACCAGGGATTTAGTTAAACACTTATTAGATAGGGTGCATTGATTCGGGTTTCTACAATTACAAAACTTATTATTATGGGGCAATTTAAAGTGAGTAGTAGAATTGTATTTATTGAATAATTTCAATATTTTATTGTTAAGTAATTTAATTATTTTTTTCTAAATTGTTGGATCAACTATAACTAAGTTTTAGTGTATTACTATTGAAAATTTTGCTTAAAGAGTTATTTTGGGGAAAATGTTTATTAATTAACTTAAGGTATTTATGTCTCAGTTTAAAATTAATTAATTGATTAAATGGATGATTTTACCATATGATTTTCCTAATTCTATTTTTCCTTTTGGGGCCACTATATTTTTTCACAAAATTGATCTCAGAAGATTGATAACCGCTATTTCTAAGAATTTTATCATAATTTGTTTTATGTTTTTCGAATATATCTTTGCTAGAGGAGTGTATGTTAATGCGACGTTCAACTGATGATTGAATATGTTTGATAACGAATAGTGGATGATTAAAGCCAGGGTTTATATAAATTGAGTTAGCATTATTTTTCATGTAAGGTTGGAAATTATTAGAAAGTAAGTCTAGCATTATGTCTAATAAGTAAACTTGTTTTATATTAGAATTAATCACTACGCTAAGACCAAAAGATTTAAAAACTCTTTGAATTAATTTTCTAAGTCTATCAACCATGTCTCCAGTGGATTTATTTACTATCATATATATACTATCATATATGCCTTTACTTCCTACCTAAACCTGGGGTCTATTTCTCCTCACGATGTCTTTTATTGGGTTTTTCCTCATGTCTCTTTACTTCTTACTAGCTCTCGTTTTCCTCTTTTTGTTCCCTTCCCTTTTTTTTGACTTCCCCTTCTGCTCTCTATCCTCTTTACCTCGTATAAAAATTTTGCCAATAAAAGGAAGTGAATTTTCATCTTTTTCAAAAATAATGTTGATTGCCTGATGAGACATTGTTCTTTCAGTGTCGAAACAAAATGTACTTCTGTAGTAGATTGTAGTTTGGACATATTCTAAAGTATAATTTATAATAAATATTCGCTGCTTCATTTCTATATTGAGCACTGTTCTAAATTAATGTTTTGAACGTTGTTAATATTTTCTTCGTTCCTTATTCATTTGTATATATATATATATATATATATATATATATATATATATTTATATATATATATATATGAAATAAAATAAATTTTCAATATTCAAAATTGTTGAATGATCATTTCGACATGAAATCCCTAAAAGAGATTTCGCATCGAAAAAAGGGATGAGCCTCTTCACCTGTTCAATAGACGTGGGTGGAGTGTGAACCGGGCGATAGTTTAGTCTATCTACTCCAATTGAAAAAAAAAAAAGAAAAAAAAAGTGAAAAGGTTGTAAAAGAGAAAAACCGGAAACCACATCCTAAACAGGAAACAAGAGATGAGCCTCTTCACCTGTTCAATAGACGTAGGTAGAGTGTGAACCGGGTGTGAATTTATGTCATACTGACTCAGAGTCCGGAATTTTAAATAAATGCAATTGTAGCTCCGTGGATGCCTGCCCGGTGGAGGGCAAATGTAAATCCACACAGGTAATTTATGACGCCCACATTTCTCCATCAAACAACAAAAATAATTACCGGACTTATACTGGTATGTCCGCAGGACCTTTTAAGCAGAGATATTACAATCACAGGTATTCGTTTTCGAACCCAGGTCAAAAACACCAGACAGCCCTTTCACAGAGATTCTGGAAAATAAAAGAAGAAGGGCTGGACTGTGTAATTAGCTGGAAAATAACAGGTTCAGCCCGTATTCCGAAGAATTTTCGTGATAGGTGCTGTCTGTATCTGCTAGAAAAAATTCTAATATTAAAGTATCCTTACCAGCACCTACTCCTGAATTTTAGAAAGGAATTCATTAGTAAGTGCCGTTATAAAGCGAGTTTTGTGAACATTTAAGTTTTAAACTTTAATTTTTAGTTTTTAGGATATCAAATATAAATTTAATGGTTTTTGATAAATTACTTTCATTTTAAATAGTATTTTAACCCCTCTACCTTCCTCTCCCAGTCTCCTTTGATTGTCTGCCTTTATAAAATATGAATTCATTTACTAATTTAACCCCCGATTTCCTCTGCTAGTATATATATCTTTTTCACATCACAAATTTTTATAAAAAATTTTTTAAAAATTAATTTAGAAATTTTTTTTAATTATAATTTTCTTTAATCTTTAATTTTAATTTTTATTTTATTTAGTTTATCTATACCTAGAGGCATCCTTAATTAACTTTATTTAAATCTTATATCTACTTTTCCCCCTAAATATGCTTTTTCTAAAAAGTCTTTTTTCTAATACTTTAACCTATTTATAATGTTAGTCTTGTTTGACACGTATCAAGCGTATCTAATATAGGAATTTTTTTCTTTTTTCTTTTCTCTTCTTCCTTTTCTTTATCTTTATTACCTCCCGCCTCCATTCCCTTTCGATTTTGTTTAACCCAATTCTCAATTTAGCACTTCTTATTTCTTTAACCCCTGCCCTTTGTAAAGTTAGACGAAGCCAAATTTTCCATTTTTTCACTTACAACTCTATCTAAAAGTAAAATCTAAAATTAGCCATTATTTACTTCCGAATTTTTTGTGACGTAAATTTCTCAAATCTTAGCCGTAATTTTTTATTACCCTTTTTATTTTATTTTTATTTTCATTTTGAAATAGGTTACTGTTGCTGATGAGATGCGAAATCTCTCTAAGGGATTTCATGTTGAAATGATCATTCAACAATTTTGAATATTGAAAATGTATTTTATTTTATATTAGCTCTGTAATTTTAATTACATTGAGCTCTCCTTCTGGATCATTTTTTAATATTAAAATTTAATATTAATGAGAATCAGATTTTGGGATTTACCTTTCTACTTTTCCGTTTGGATTTTCTACTTTTCCGTTTGGATTTTAATATATATATATAATTTCAGGTGTAGGGGGTCTCAAGGTTTTATTATTTTGAGTGCTCCAGCATTTCTTTTATTATGAACAACGCTCAATATAATAAATATTATAGAGCTTAATATAATTATATAGTTATGAATTAATTGTACATTGCGACACAGAAATGTCTATGTTTCAAGATAGATTCTCTTCATGGTAATGTTTGATGTTGGTTGTCAGAGGATTTACATTTAAATAACAAAAAAACAAAAAACAAAAAAAAAACAAAAAAAAAACAAAAGAAATTTTGGTTTGCTGTATATGTATGTGGAAAGATATAAAATTTACATGCGTGTTTCTTTTAACTAATCAGAATGAAGATTCATTTTTGGGTTTGGCCCCAATGAATACATACTGACCAACTTTGGCTCTTTTTTTCTCCTGTTTACCTCCCTTTATCTTACTTTTCTACTTTCTTTTTTCCCTCCTTAACGGTTAAGATGTCGACCTGCCTTTAACTTAATCTTATCATTTTCTTTTTTTCCTTTAGTTTTATTGTCTTTGATGTGATATTCCCAGTTATTACCAAGGCTTTTCACTTTCTTATCATTTTTGGTCTCCTAGTTGTAAATTTCTTGAAATCTTTGTTCTATAAATAACATTTTTGTTCTTTCTTTTTCTGATTTACTGTCTGCTATACTTATACCCTCTATTCTAATAATATATTATTATATAAACCATTTTATGTTTCAATTTACTCTATTTTGATAGTTCGTCAGTAATTATTTTCCTTAAGCACTTGTTGGTTATATGCATGTTCTTTCATTTAGATTTTACCCATTTTCTAATGTGAACATTTTGCAATGTCTACATATGGCATTTATTTCATTGCGTTTATTTAATAGATTTTTATCCTTAAGGGATTTAATTATAAATAGTTTTTTGTATAAACATAATGAACATGGTTCATTTAAGGACTTACATGTGTTAGCTTCTTTTAGAATTTTCTACTTTATTGTGGGTGTTTTTTTGCTTCCTTTAGATACCAATGATATTTCTATAGGGGTGTTATATCTTTGTATTTGTTATTATTAATTGAAGGTGCGTGCGTGTAAATCCGCCAATTAAGAGTATTTTTAGTCCTCCCGATATAAACTTTTATATTATTTGGGTTTTCTTTTGAAGATATTTCGCATTGATAGACGATTAATTCCATTAGGTAACTCTATTCTAACGGGTAATCTATAGGGTTTCTATAATTACATTTTTTCTTGTCTAAATTTTCTGTTATCCAGTTGTTTTTATTAATTTTGTTAAAGTTTTTAAAAATATTATTATTGTGACTTTTTATGATTTTCTTCTTGATTATTAATACAGCTGTAACTTAATTTAATGGAGTTTTTATTAAATATCTTAATTAGTGGTTTTTTTTTGGAAAGTGTTTCCTAATTAACGCTAGGAATTTTTCCACAATTTATTACTAGTCCTTTGGTTGAAAGTGGGTGTGGACCAGATAATATTTCTATTCCTATTTTTTCTTCGGGGGGTTACTTTTCTTGTTTACATATTTAATATTTGGGTTCTATATCCACTACTTTTCAAGGCAGCATTATAAAAATTGCTATGCTTATTAAATACTTTTTCATTTGCTGAATTTCTACTAATTCTGTATTCTATTGATGAAGGTACATGTTTGATAACAGATGGAGGGTGGTTAGACTTCGGGTAGATGTATAAAAGATTGGTATTTTTATATGTGTTTTAATTGTTACTTTTAAATTAAGATTTTTAAATTCTTTATGGTTTTCTAAAGGTTTTTGTTATTTAAATGTAAATTATCTGTACAATCAACATCAAACATTGAATGATGAAAAAAATCTATCTTGAAATATAGAAATGTACGTGTCGTCGTGTGCAATTAACTCATAACTATATATATATATATATATATATATTATATTTTAGAACATGTACAATTTCTTTTTATAGATATCTACTACAAATTGTACATTTTGTTTCGATATTGAACTTACAATGTCTCATCAGGTGGTGTGGAGAGGAATGGAATACCTCTTTTTTATATTTGGAAAATTGTGTGTGGGATGTTGGTGGGGGTTAGCGATAAGGGAATAAGTCTTGTGATTGTCCGTTTGAATTTTGAAGAATGTAGGGTGGGTAGGGATATAGTTGATTAATGAAATGTCGGGAATTCGGGAATTTTATTCGGACATCTCAAAAAATAATTTTGAACTGTATAAAATCAGTTCTCATCCACAACAACGAATAGTGAACAAAAAGTTCAACGGATAATTTCGATTTATCTATGGCAGCCCTGGATTCTGCAGAATCTTCGGATCTAGTCGGACTATTCCTCTTGTACACCCTATCAGCGTATAAAGAAACTGACACCGACAATATAGGACTCTATAGAGATGACGGACTCATGATAATAAATAAATCTACTGGAGGTAAGGTCGATGAAACTAGAAAATTAATTCATAAAGACTTTAAATCTTTTGGTCTTAACATAGTAATTAATCCTAATATCAAGCAAGTTGACTTCTTTGACATAACATTAGACTTAGTATCGAACACTTTCCAACCTTACATGAAAAATAATTCAAACCCAATCTATATGAACCCCAATTCTAATCACCCACCATCCATTATCAAGCATATCCCATCATCAGTGGAACGCCGCATTAACACACACTCCTCAAATTAAGAAATATTCGATAAACACAAAGTAATTTACGATAAAATTCTTAAAGACAGCGGATATCAATCATTCAATATTAACTTTGTGGAAAAATTCAAGAGCTCAAAAAGAAAAAATAGAAACAGGAAAATCATATGGTATAACTCTTCTTTTAATCAGTTAGTTAACTTTAAACTGGGACATAAATTTCTTAAACTAATAGATAAGCATTTTCCCAAAATAACCCCCTAAGCAAAATATTCAATAGGAATACAATAAAACTAAGATATAGCTGCTGCAACAATCTAAAAAAATAATTAAGTACATAACAGTAAAATATTAAAAGCACACAACAAAAATAACTCCAACACTAATACCAGTCTGCCCGATAATAACAAACTTTGTAACTGTAGAAACCCAAACCAATGCCTCATTCCTAAGAAATGTTTAAAAAAATCCCTAATATATATGTTTTCGATTTCATCCATGGAGAACCCAAAAGATGAAAAATGTATATCAGAAACACCATGAACGTATTTAAAAGGCGCTTTTACAATCACCTCTCATCCTTCAATAACAAAGAAAAACAAAACATGACGTCTCTTTCCAAACACTTTTGGAAATTAAAAAACGAAAATAAAACACCTAAAGTTAAATGGAAAATCCTCAAACAAGCAAGAACAGCTAAATCAATAAAGGAATCATGTTTCCTTTGTCTTCAAGAAAAAAATGAAAATCATTAAATACATGAATAGCGACAAACTTTTAAACCAGAGGCATGAAATCACAGTAAACTGAAAACACATTAATGAACTAACCTTACAATCATGCTAAAAATACTGCAAAAGCTAAAACTAGGATCCCCTAGAGACGATAAAACTTTATAAAACTAACAACACTCTTACATACAATTTTTACCTATTACACATCACAAAATATAATCTAATTTAAAGTTTTATAGAAAAAAGTGATTTCCTAAATTCAAAATTAAGGTTAAATATACAAAAACAGATTAATTATAAAAACTGTGTTTAAATACAAAAAATATATTATATAGTTGTACAAATAAACATTAAGAATAGTTTCAATCCCATCCCTTCCCCCATTCACACCCCCTTAATCTCCCCCTCTAATAAACCCAAAGACTAAAGGCTTGGAAAGCGGCCTTAAAAACATATAATTATTTACTAATATTAAATCTGTCTACAAGATTTCCGACACTTTCATTAATCAACTATATCCCCTATCCACCCCACTTTCTTCAAAATTCTAACGGACAATTTACAAAACTTACTCCCTTATCGCTAACCCCCATTAACATCCCACACACAACTTGCCAAATATAAGAAAAGAGGCCTTCCATTCCTTTCCACACCACCTGATGAGACATTGTAAGACCAATGTCAAAACAAAATGTACAATTTGTAGTAGATATCTATAAAAAAATTGTACATGTTCTAAAATATAATTTATAATAAATATTCACAGCTCTATATTATATATTGAGCACTGTTTTAAATTAATGTTTTCGGACGTTGTAAATTTTTCCTCGTTCCTTATTCACTCGGATATATATATATATATATATATATATATATATATATATATATATATACATATATGTATATATATATATATATATGTATATATATATATATGTATGTATATATATATATATATATATATGTGACTTTCTCTTTTTCTTTCTGTCTTCATATATATATATATATATATATATATATATATGTATGTATGTGTGTGTGTGTGTGTGTGTGTGTGTGTGTGCGTGTGTGTCTTTTTATATATCTATGCATATGGAAGCGTTTTCTTTCTTTCATCGATGCGTAATCATAAATGCTGGAGATGTATTGACTATTATCAGTAGATTCCTTCTATAGATTCTATGAGGAAACGGAAAAGCACCTTGTCTGCCTCCGGTTAGAAACAGACGAAACGTCGAAAGAGGCGTGATCCAATGGGAATCTTTATCAGTCGGCTTCTTTGTTTTGGCAACGGATAGTTCTGAACAAAGTCCTCTGACGTAAAACTTGTATATTCTGCTTGAATAAAGAAGTAACAATCAGTTAACTGGTATTCGTACACAAAGAAAATCACATGCAGCAATAGTGAAAAACTATGACCTGATTTTTGGTGAAGTTAGTTGAGTATTTCCTACACGCGGTAGTGATTGTTATCATGGCTCAATTAACAAAATTTTGAATGCTACGTTTAAAAGTCAAGCACATTCACATCAGTTGAATGTTTTCATTTGTAACCATTTTACCCGAAGAAAGGCAATAAAGCCAATAAGACGCAGGAGGTTAATGAGTATGGGGAATATAAACAAAAGAAACATTAAGGTGCAAGAACAATAAAAGAACTAGAATTAACCCTGGAACACAGTCGTGATCAATGAAACAAAGAGCGTCGGTATCAGATACCTCACAACCGTGTTACAGGGTTAAGAAAACAGAAGATATCGATTGACATTGTATTAAAATTTTTTAAGATCAAAATTGACTGGGGAGCAAGAAGCCGTAATAGTGTTTCACAAGTGAAGAAGTGCGAGAAAGAAAACTGTTAGCATAGAACTTACGGATACGACTGGCCATTTCAACTGATGAGACCTTTTTGCCAATCTAGTACTGCCTTTAAATTCATTAAGTCTAGGTATCATCAGAACAATTGCCATGAAAATATTTATAGAAAATGCACAGGTAAGCTATATTACAGTGACGGGAAGGTGACTGCAGCCTAGATATCAGATCAAGACTAATAACATTGCAGATTATTCTTTAGATTTCACCAAGAAACTCTAAATATATAGTAGGAACATCAGCCCAGATGTCAACAGTGCAAGTTTTTCTTCCCGCTTTCTAACTCTCAGTCATGGCCCCTGAAAATCAGAAGTTACAATGTAAATAATATGTTGTGTATATAAAAATGCTGTCAATAGCCAAGATGAGGAAACTAATTCAATTAAATCTGTGCATCTAATTTTAGCCTACTCTGTCAAATGGACACAAGTGTAGAGCAGATCTATCTATAGACCGGTTCACACTCCACCCATGTCTATTGAACAGGTTAAGAGGCTCATCCCTTGTTCCCTGTTTAGGATTTAGTTTCCGGCTTTCTCTTTTCCAATCTTCTCACTTTGTTTTTTTTTTCAATTGGAGTAGATAGATCTATCTATCGCCCGGTTCACACTCCACCCACGCCTATTGAACAGGTTAAGAGGCTCATCCCTTGTTCCCTGTTTAGGATGTGGTTTAAAAAAAAACAGGGAAGGCATAAGTAACTACATCCTATTAACAGTTATCTTAACCATCGGTCAACAAAAGTTTCAGGAATAGGGTCACATCGGACAATTTACACATTTTCACCGGTCATGCAGTCGGTTTTTATAAATAAATATATCAAATTAAATGAATAAATGTATTTTATTTGATTGTTTTATTGAAATTAGCCTGATATAATTAAGAACAATGAATTTGTTTGTGGCATTTTGAAATCTCTTTCCCTCAGTCAAGCTGTTTTTGCTTGGAGGTACTTGAGAGCAGTTGTTGCCATTGAATATTTTATAGTTTTATCCCTAAATCCTCTTGCACATTCTCTCTTAGTGACTTATCCAAAAAATCCAGCTCTTTTTTCATTTTCGTAATGATTCTTCACGAGTTTCTTTTCACCTCCTTGACGGCTTCACTGATTCTCCTGGTACGAACAGAATGATTTTTGCTTCGAGGCACTCATGAATAGCAATTGCCATTGAATATTTTATGGTTTTAATCCTAAATCCTCTGTCACAATCCGTTTTGGCGACTTATGTGAAATATCTAGTTCTTTTGCTGTCTTCGTCCTGATTCTTTACGGATTTCTCTTTACCCTTTTCTTGAAGGATTCAATAAATTTTCTGTTACGATCTGAACGGTGTTTGCTTGGTCTGACTCCATGCTAGCAGCAATTATTGGATCTTATATGATTCTAACCTTAAATTCTCTATCACAAATTTTCTTAGTGACTTATCCGAAGTATACTGCTCTTCTATCATCTTCCTCGTGCTTCTTCGTATATTTCTCTTTAACCTCTTCTTAACAACTTCAATGATTCTTCGAATACGAACGGAACGGTTTCTTCCCGGAATTAGATTTGGTTAGATTATTCTTTCCATTTCAATCTATTTCTACACATTAAAAAACATTTTTTCTGCAAATATTCAAATGTTTTATCAGCTCACAATGTATTTTCAAGGCGACAATTTAATCACGTTTTGTTTGTGTCACTAAATTTAAATAAATTCTAAACGATGAAATAAAAGGAAATTAGGAAGCCTTTTACAAAATTTGAAACTATTTTTACGAATAGACATGTTTTAGTTCATGTTCAAATAATGCTTATATTATTATACTTAAATAATGAGTAAGCATCTATGTCGCAAACAGTAAATATGTCAGTCTATATTTTCTTATACACAGCACTGTTACTATGGATGCAGAACCTGTTAGTGATGGTGGTTTTCTAAGCTTAATGTAGAAGCGACACAGGGCCAAAGATATAGGGAACTCATTGAGGATAGATTGCAAAATTCAGTCGCAATTGTTTTTAGCAAGACAAGATTATTAAACATAGTCCCATGTCGAAGTTCCTCACGTGATGCGACTATGACTGCATTTCATATTAAGCTTAGATTGGTATTTGATATATTTTATCACAGAGATAGTTACTTATTTTCTCACTATGTTGAGTAAAATATGATATGACGGCAAAACTAAAGCAGATATGTAATACCTGTTTGCTTATAAGATTTGCACAACAAAATATTTTTACTTATAATTATTCTTTTCTCTGTTTGGTCTTGTGCTGTACAAATCTACAGACTAATAAATATTGAATGACATTTGTAGACGGTCGTTAATCGATGTCAATACTGATTTTGCTCAGGGGAAAGATGTATCAGAAGAAGAGAAAATGTAAAATGGAATCATACTAACGTAAAATTCCTTGGAGATGAAGATTCCATTAAATGTATCAGTCAAAGTGAAATAAGGTATTTCTTACATTAGATATCTGATCAAGTAGTATCAGCAGATTATTTTTTTCTTTTAAGCGCAATAAATGAGATTGTTTCCCGGAAGAGTAAAAATCAAACCTTGAAGCAGAATCTACTTTAAAAGAATGAGTTAATGAAGCAGCACAACATTTTGAATGCAATGAATGAAATTGTTTCCCGGAAGAAAACAGAACCAAATCTGGAAAGAAAGTCTTTTGCATAATACTATTTAGAAGGATTAGTTGATGGAGCAGCAAACCATTGTAAGGTCAATGGATGAGATTGTTTTGTAGAAGAGGAAAAAAACAAATCTCGAATGAAAGTCTTTTCTGTATAATCTTAGTTCGAAGGATTAATTGATGGAAAAGCAAACCATTTTAAGGTCAATGAATGAGATTGTTTTGTAGAAGAAGAAAAACAAATCTCGAATGAAAGTCTTTTCTGTATAATCTTAGTTCGAAGGATTAATTGATGGAAAAGCTAACCATTTTAAGGTCAATGGATGAGATTGTTTTGTAGAAGAGGAAAAAACAAATCTCGAATGAAAGTATTTTCTGTATAATCTTAGTTCGAAGGATTAATTCATGGAAAAGCAAACCATTTTAAGGTCAATGGATGAGGTTGTTTTGTAGAAGAGGAAAAAAACAAATCTCGAATGAAAGTCTTTTCTGTATAATCTTAGTTCGAAGGATTAATTGATGGAAAAGCAAACCATTTTAAGGTCAATGGATGAGATTGTTTTGTAGAAGAGGAAAAAACAAATCTCGAATGAAAGTATTTTCTGTATAATCTTAGTTTGAAGGATTAATTCATGGAAAAGCAAACCATTTTAAGGTCAATGGATGAGGTTGTTTTGTAGAAGAGGAAAAAACAAATCTCGAATTAACGTCTTTTCTGTATAATGTTAGTTCGAAGGATTAATTGATGGAAAAGCAAACCATTTTAAGGTCAATGGATGAGATTGTTTTGTAGAAGAGGAAAAAAAAACTCGAATGAAAGTCTTTTCTGTATAATCTTAGTTCGAAGGATTAATTGATGGAAAAGCTAACCATTTTTAGGTCAATGGATGAGATTGTTTTGTAGAAGAGGAAAAAAAACAAATCTCGGATGAAAGTATTTTCTGTATAATCTTAGTTCGAAGGATTAATTGATGGAAAAGCAAACCATTTTAAGGTCAATGGATGAGATTGTTTTGTAGAAGAGGAAAAAAAAACAAATCTCGAATGAAAGTCTTTTCTGTATAATCTTAGTTCGAAGGATTAATTGATGGAAAAGCAAACCATTTTAAGGTCAATGGATGAGATTGTTTTGTAGAAGAGGAAAAAAAAACAAATCTCGAATGAAAGTCTTTTCTGTATAATGTTAGTTCGAAGGATTAATTGATGGAAAAGCAAACCATTTGAAGGTCAATGTATGAGATTATTTTGTTTAAGAGGAAAAAACAAAAACAAATCTCGGATGAAAGTCTTTTCTGTATAATCTTAGTTCGAAGGATTAATTAATGGAAAAGCAAACCATTTTAAGGTCAATGGATGAGATTGTTTTGTAGAAGAGGAAAAAAAAACAAATCTCGAATGAAAGTCTTTTCTGTATAATCTTAGTTCGAAGGATTAATTGATGGAAAAGCAAACCATTTTAAGGTCAATGGATGAGATTCTTTTGTAGAAGAGGAAAAAACAAATCTCGAATGAAAGTATTTTCTGTATAATCTTAGTTCGAAGGATTAATTGATGGAAAAGCAAACCATTTTAAGGTCAATGTATGAGATTATTTTGTTTAAGAGGAAAAAAAAACAAATCTCGGATGAAAGTCTTTTCTGTATAATCTTAGTTGGAAGGATTAATTAATGGAAAAGCTAACCATTTGTTATCAATGGATGAGATTGTTTTGTAGAAGAGGAAAAAAATCAGAATGAAAGTCTTTTCTAAAGGTTGTTATCTTGAAGGATTAATTGATGGAAAAGCAAACCATTTTGTTGTCAATGGATGAGATTGTTTTGTAGAAGAGGAAAAAAAACAAATCCTCGAATGAAAGTCTTTTTAGTATAATCTTAGTTCGAAGGATTAATTGATTTTTGAAAGCAAACCATTTTAATAGTCAATGGATGAGATTGTTTTGTAGAAGAGGAAAAAAAAAACAAATCTCGGATGAAAGTCTTTTCTGTATAACTTAGTTCGAAGGATTAATTACGGAAAGCAAACCATTTTAAGGTCAATGGATGAGATTGTTTTGTAGAAGAGGAAAAAACAAATCTCGAATGAAAGTATTTTCTTGTATAATGTTAGTTCGAAGGATTAATTGATGGAAAAGCAACCATTTGTATAGTCAATGAATGAGATTGTTTTGTAGAAGAAGAAAAAAAAAATCTCGAATGAAAGTCTTTTCTGTATAAAATGTTAGTTCGAAGGGATTTAATTGATGGAAAAGCAAACCATTTTAAGGTCAATGGATGAGATTGTTTTGTAGAAGAGGAAAAAACAAATCTCGAATGAAAGTATTTTCTGTATAATCTTAGTTCGAAGGATTAATTCATGGAAAAGCAAACCATTTTAAGGTCAATGGATGAGGTTGTTTTGTAGAAGCGGAAAAATAAATCTCGAATTAACGTCTTTTCTGTATAATCTTAGTTCGAAGGATTAATTGATGGAAAAGCAAACCATTTTAAGGTCAATGGATGAGATTGTTTTGTAGAAGAGGAAAAAAAAACTCGAATGAAAGTCTTTTCTGTATAATCTTGGGGTTCGAAGGATTAATTGATGGGGAAAAGCTAACCATTTTTAGGTCAATGGATGAGATTGTTTTGTAGAAGAGGATAAAACAATCTCTTGATGAAAGTATTTTCTGTATAATCTTAGTTCGAAGGATTAACGATGGAAAAGCAAACCATTTTAAGGTCAATGGATGAGATTAGTTTTAAAGAGGAAAAAACAATCTCGAATGAAAGTCTTTTCGTATAATCTTAGTTCGAAGGATTAATTGATGGAAAAGCAAACCATTTTATGGCTCATTGATGAGATTGTTTTGTATAGAAAAAAAAAAACAAATCTCGAATGAAAGTCTTTTTTCTGTATAATCTTAGTTCGAAGGATTAATTGATGGAAAGGCAAACCATTTTAAGGTCAATGGATGAGATTGTTTCTAGTAGAAGAGGAAAAAAACAATTCGGATGAAAGTCTTTCTGTATGGTCTAGTTTGAAGGATTAATTGATGGAAAAGCAAACCATTTTGTTAAGTCGGTACGGATGAGATTGTTTTGTAGAAGAGGAAAAAAAAACAAATCTCGAATGAAAGTCTTTTCTGTATAATGTTAGTTCGAAAGTTGATTGCAATTTGATAGCAAACCATTTTAAGGTCAATGGATGAGATGGTTTTGTCGAAGAGGAAAAAACAAATCTCGAATGAAAGTCTTTTCTGTATAATCTTAGTTCGAGGGATTAATTGATGGAAAAAGCAAACTATTTGTTGTCAATGGATGAGATTGTCGAAGAGGGAAAAAAAAATAAATCTCTGAATGAAAGTCTTTTTCTGTATAATGTTAGTTGAAGCTGATTAAATTACGGAAAAGCAAACCCATTTGAAGGTCAATGTATGAGATTATTTTGTTTAAGAGGAAAACAAAAACAAATCTCGGATGAAAGTCTTTTTCTGTATAATCTTAGTTCGAAGGATTAATTAATGGAAAAGCAAACCATTTTAAGGTCAATGGATGAGATTGTTTTGTAGAAGAGGAAAAAAAAAACAAATCTGGAATGAAAGTCTTTTCTGTATAATCTTAGTTCGAAGGATTAATTGATGGAAAAGCAAACCATTTTAAGGTCAATGGATGAGATTCTTTTGTAGAAGAGGAAAAAACAAATCTCGAATGAAAGTATTTTCTGTATAATCTTAGTTCGAAGGATTAATTCATGGAAAAGCAAACCATTTTAAGGTCAATGGATGAGGTTGTTTTGTAGAAGAGGAAAAAACAAATCTCGAATTAACGTCTTTTCTGTATAATCTTAGTTCGAAGGATTAATTGATGGAAAAGCAAACCATTTTAAGGTCAATGGATGAGATTGTTTTGTAGAAGAGGAAAAAAAAAAACAAATCTCGGATGAAAGTCTTTTCTGTATAATCTTAGTTCGAAGGATTAATTGATGGAAAAGCAAACCATTTTAAGGTCAATGGATGAGATTGTTTTGTAGAAGAGGGAAAAAAACAAATCTCGAATGAAAGTCTTTTCTGTATAATCTTAGTTCGAGGGATTAATTGATGGAAAAGCAAACCATTTTAAGGTCAATGGATGAGATTGTTTTGTAGAAGAGGAAAAAAAGAAAAAAAAACAAATCTCGAATGAAAGTCTTTTCTGTATAATCTTAGTTCGAAGGATTAATTGATGGAAAAGCAAACCATTTTAAGGTCAATGGATGAGATTGTTTTGTAGAAGAGGAAAAAAAAACAAATCTCGAATGAAAGTCTTTTCTGTATAATCTTAGTTCGAGGGATTAATTGATGGAAAAGCAAACCATTTTAAGGTCAATGGATGAGATTGTTTTGTAGAAGAGGAAAAAAAACCAATCTCGAAAGAAAGTCTTTTCTGTATAATCTTATCTACAACATTAATTGATGGAAAAGCAAACCATTTTAAGGTCAATGGATGAGATTGTTTTGTAGAAGAGGAAAACAAATCTCGAATGAAAGTTCTTTCTACAATCTTAGTTCGAAGGATTAATTGATGGAAAAGCAAACCATTTTTAAGGTCAATGGATGAGATTGTCAGAATAGAAAAAAAATCTCGAATGAAAGTCTTTTTCTGTATAATGTTAGTTCGAAGGATTAATTGATGGTGCAAACCTTTAAGGTCAATGGATGAGACGTTTTGTGAAGAGGAAAAAACAAATCTCGACACGAAAGTCTTTCTGTATAATGTTAGTTTTGAAAGATTAACTGATGAAAAAGCAAGTAATTTATGGTCAATGGATGAGATTGTTTTGTAGAAGAGGAAAAAAAAACAAATCTCGAATGAAAGTCTTTTTTGTATAATCTTATTGGAAGGATTAATTGATGGAAAGCATCTTTATGGTTGAATGGATGACGAGCTCGGTAAAGAGGAAAAAAACAACCAAATGAAAGTCTTTTCTGTATAATCTTAGTTCAAAGTGATCAATTGATGGAAAAGCAAACCATTTTAAGGTCAATGGATGAGATTGTTTTGTAGAAGGGGAAAAAAACAACCTCGAATGAAAGTCTTTTCTGTATAATCTTAGTTCGAAGGATTAATTGATGGAAAAGCAAACCATTTATGTCAATGGATGGAGATTGTTTTGTAGAAGAGGAAAAAACCCGAATGAAAGTCTTTTCTGGTATAATTCTTAGTTCGAAGGATTAATTGATGGAAAAGCTAACCATTTTTAGGGTCAATGGATGAGATTGTTTTGTAGAAGAGGATAAAAACAAATCTCGGATGTGGTTAGTGGTCATGTAATCTTTAGTTCGAAGGATTAATTGATGGAAAAGCAAACCATTTTAAGGTCAATGGATGAGATTGTTTTGTAGAAGAGGAAAAAAACAAATCCTCAAATGAAAGTCTTTTTCAGACATAATCTTAGTTCGAAGGATTAATTGATGGAAAGCAAACCATTTTTCAAGGTCAATGGATGACTCTTTTTGTAGAAGAGGAAAAAAACAAATCTCGAATGAAAGTCTTTCGTACTAATTGAAGGATTAATTGATGGAAAAGCAAACCATTTTAAGCTCAATGGATGAGATTGTTTTGTAGAAGATAAAAAAACAAATCTCGAATGAAAGTCTTTTCTGTATAATCTTTGTTCGAAGGATTAATTGATGGAAAAGCAAACCATTTTAAGGTCAATGGATGAGATTGTTTTGTGAAGAGGAAAACAAATCTCGAACGAAAGTCTTTTCTGTATAATCTTTAGTTTAAAGAACAATTGACAGCACAAAAACCATTTTACAATAATGATGATTACTGTAGAAGAGGAAAAAAACAAATCTGGATGAAAGTCTTTTCTGTATAATCTTAGTTCGAAGGATTAATTGACGGAAAAGCAAACCATTTTACAATAATTAATGGATGAGATTGTTCAGAAGAGGAAAAAAACAAATCTCAGAATGAAAGTCTTTTTCTGTATAATGTTAGTTCGAAGGATTAATTGATGGAAAAGCAAACCATTTTAAGGTCAATGATGAGATGGTTTTGTCGAAGAGGAACAAATCTCGAACGAAAGTCTTTTTCTGTATAATTCAAGTTCGAGGGATTAATTGATGGAAAAGCATACCATTTTAAGGTCAATGGATGAGATTGTTTTGTAGAAGAGGAAAAAAAAACAAATCTCGAATGAAAGTCTTTTCTGTATAATGTTAGTTCGAAGGATTAATTGATGGAAAAGCAAACCATTTGAAGGTCAATGTATGAGATTATTTTGTTTAAGAGGAAAAAACAAAAACAAATCTCGGATGAAAGTCTTTTCTGTATAATCTTAGTTCGAAGGATTAATTAATGGAAAAGCAAACCATTTTAAGGTCAATGGATGAGATTGTTTTGTAGAAGAGGAAAAAAAAAACAAATCTCGAATGAAAGTCTTTTCTGTATAATCTTAGTTCGAAGGATTAATTGATGGAAAAGCAAACCATTTTAAGGTCAATGGATGAGATTCTTTTGTAGAAGAGGAAAAAACAAATCTCGAATGAAAGTATTTTCTGTATAATCTTAGTTCGAAGGATTAATTCATGGAAAAGCAAACCATTTTAAGGTCAATGGATGAGGTTGTTTTGTAGAAGAGGAAAAAACAAATCTCGAATTAACGTCTTTTCTGTATAATCTTAGTTCGAAGGATTAATTGATGGAAAAGCAAACCATTTTAAGGTCAATGGATGAGATTGTTTTGTAGAAGAGGAAAAAAAAAACAAATCTCGGATGAAAGTCTTTTCTGTATAATCTTAGTTCGAAGGATTAATTGATGGAAAAGCAAACCATTTTAAGGTCAATGGATGAGATTGTTTTGTAGAAGAGGGAAAAAAAACAAATCTCGAATGAAAGTATTTTCTGTATAATCTTAGTTCGAGGGATTAATTGATGGAAAAGCAAACCATTTTAAGGTCAATGGATGAGATTGTTTTGTAGAAGAGGAAAAAAAACAAATCTCGAAAGAAAGTCTTTTCTGTATAATCTTAGTTCGAAGGATTAATTGATGGAAAAGCAAACCATTTTAAGGTCAATGGATGAGATTGTTTTGTAGAAGAGGAAAAAAAAACAAATCTCGAATGAAAGTCTTTTCTGTATAATCTTAGTTCGAAGGATTAATTGATGGAAAAGCAAACCATTTTAAGGTCAATGGATGAGATTGTTTTGTAGAAGAGAAAAAAAAATCTCGAATGAAAGTCTTTTCTGTATAATGTTAGTTCGAAGGATTAATTGATGGAAAAGCAAACCATTTTAAGGTCAATGGATGAGATTGTTTTGTAGAAGAGGAAAAAAAAATCTCGACTGAAAGTCTTTTCTGCATAATCTTAGTTCGAAGGATTAATTGATGGAAAAGCAAACCCTTTTAAGGTCAATGGATGAGATTGTTTTGTAGAAGAGGAAAAAACAAATCTCGAATGAAAGTCTTTTCTGTATAATGTTAGTTCGAAGGATTAATTGATGGAAAAGCAAACAATTTTAAGGTCAATGGATGAGATTGTTTTGTAGAAGAGGAAAAAAACAAATCTCGAATGAAAGTCTTTTCTGTATAATCTTAGTTCGAAGGATTAATTGATGGAAAAGCAAACAATTTTAAGGTCAATGGATGAGATTGTTTTGTAAAAGAGGAAAAAAACAAATCTCGAATGAAAGTCTTTTCTGTATAATCTTAGTTCAAAGGATTAATTGATGGAAAAGCAAACCATTTTAAGGTCAATGGATGAGATTGTTTTGTAGAAGGGGAAAAAAACAAATCTCGAATGAAAGTCTTTTCTGTATAATCTTAGTTCGAAGGATTAATTGATGGAAAAGCAAACCATTTTAAGGTCAATGGATGAGATTGTTTTGTAGAAGAGGAAAAAAAACAAATCTCGGATGAAAGTCTTTTCTGTATAATGTTAGTTCGAAGGATTAATTGATGGAAAAGCAAACCATTTTAAGGTCAATGGATGAGATTGTTTTGTAGAAGAGGAAAAAAAAACAAATCTCGGATGAAAGTCTTTTCTGTATAATGTTAGTTCGAAGGATTAATTGATGGAAAAGCAAACCATTTTAAGGTCAATGGATGAGATTGTTTTGTAGAAGAGGAAAAAAAAACAAATCTCGGATGAAAGTCTTTTCTGTATAATGTTAGTTCGAAGGATTAATTGATGGAAAAGCAAACCATTTTAAGGTCAATGGATGAGATTGTTTTGTAGAAGAGGAAAAAAACAAATCTCGAATGATAGTCTTTTCTGTATAATCTTAGTTCGAAGTATTAATTGATGGAAAAGCAAACCATTTTAAATGTAATGAATGAGATTGTTTGTGGAAGTGGACAGAATCAAATCTTGAATTAAATTATTCTCTGAAATACTATTTTGAAGGATTACTTGATGAATCAGGAATCCAGTTCAAGTGCAATGAATGAGACTATCACAAAAGAGGAGAGAACCAAATCTTGAAGGCATGTCTTCTGTATAATATTATATTGAAGGATTAGTTTAGGAACCAACAAAACACTTTAAGTGCAATGAATGAGACTGTTTCCCGGAGTGGATATAACCAAACGTTGAATCAAAATCTTTTGCATAATGTAACTTGGAAGGAATAAATTGATGGAATAGCAAAACATTTTATGTGAAATGAATGAGGTTGTTTTGCGGAAGAGAATAGAAGCAAATCTTGAATGAAAGTCTTTTGTATAATATTACTTTGAGTGAAAAAAAGCGCTCGGAAAATCAAATTATTTTGACAAATTTTATATAATTTATGTTCTAAAAAGAAAAAAATCTTAAGATCACATGAAAAATTGCATAAAAACTTAATCACAATACCTTGTCTGTCATTTTAATGAAACCTACACGAAAGAGAGTTTGCTTCCTAAATATGCATTATATACATTATATGCATTATATGTCTATATATAATGGAAATATATTTGTAATGATTTTCTAATAAGATAAACATAGAAAATAATGTTACATTAGAAATGCAGTATTAATAAGGAAGAAATTTATTGACATTGGTGGGTATTAATAAAAGAATAAATCCATTATAAGTATTGCTATTTTCAGAATAAATTCTTATTAAAATAAATGCAAATGGAACTAATTCAGTTAATTGTAAATTTTGTACATCATTCCCCTGATTATTCATGTAACCGGAAAGAACTTTTTTAAACACTGTAAATTGTCTTTTGCTTTCTATATTCATGCAAATGAAACCGGTTATTTTCCACCGTATCGCTCTCAAGAAACTATAGAGATTAATGTTCACGTTCTCACAGTTGTTAAGTAATATAAATTAGATTCTGTTGCACAGGTACTTAATGAAAGGTGAAAAAAGAAACATAGCTTAAATGCATTAGCAAGAATCATGTTTACAAGCTAGAATGAAGTATAAGAAAAAGTCAGGTAATTCTGTTAATGATAAAAGCAGACAGGATGTGTCTGTTAAACTTCAAAATGTATTAAAACTTAGTATTATTCTGATTAAACTATATTTTCATGGAGTAAGTTTAAAATGAACCCTACTTTTCTCCATATATCTGAACTATTATTATAAACTGTTATTATAGAAATTGAAAATTTAGTTAAATTATTTTCTAAAATTTTCAAGTTAAGTCAAAACTTTCAAATGATACGTTAAATGAGTAAGCGTTATTTTAAATTGACACCAGAAGGACTATGTTAAGTATTTTCATGTTTTAATTTTAATTGATTTTAAGATTTTAGATGTTATAACGTCTAAACAGACATGATCTAGATATGATACACATGTTTATTTCGATTGTTTTATTGTAATACTGTTGGATGTAAAATATCTGTTTTTTTACTACGTTTGTTTTAAAATATGTGCTAATTTGCTGTGCTAAAATATTAAAATATTGGTAATTCTTAAGGAATATTTTTATTGAGAGACAATTGACAAGATAGCTGTTCAAATTTATCTAAAAAGAATTCTAATTATTTTACTTAAAATTATGTCAATGTCGCTAAAATATACAACGAATAAAAACAGCCTGAATAAGATTTTAGGATCTTCTGCATCTATTCTGAACGGTTTTCTTGTTTAAGTTAGAGAATACTGCTTCTGTTAATCTCTGTTAGGAGTTTAGTTGCTCTGTTGCACCACTCCCATAATCTTTGATGGTTAATCATCAAAGATGAAAGAAAAAACTTGAAGCAGCTGAAATGTGGTTCTACAGAAGGATGCTGTGAATATCATCGATCGAGCACGTGATCAATGATGAGGTATTGGAAATGATGGAAACCAAAAAATTAATACTGAGCATCAGGAAGAGACAGCTAAAGTTCCTGGGACATGCAATGAGGAAGGAGGGCTTGGAGAACCTGATACTAACAGGCCAGATAGAGGGAAAAAGAGACAGGGGAAAGCAACGGATAACATATTTGAAGAACCTACTCACGTGGATGACGGAACGAGGATTGCATGGTGTAACAGGAGAAGGCATGCTCAGAGCGACCAAGTATAGGGATACGTGGAAAGCCATGATCGCCTACGTCCTGAAGGGGCAGGGCACATAGAAGAAGAAGTCTGAAGAGTTAGGTGGCCAGATGTAAGAAATGATGGGGCTGCAGGAATTGTCTAACAACAACGACTATGTTTCAAAGTTCCTGATTATGTAAGGTGCGATGGGTAAATTGTCATCTAACTTACGCAAAAATTTAAAATAATACTGACATCTCATTTTAACATAAATATTTACCAAAATTACGCAATATCTTGAAATACTAAAAGAATATATTTTTCAATAATATTGCCAATGACTTCAATTACGCCCTCCAGACGACTTCAAAATCTTCTGCAACTCTTCTGTCTGAACACTAATCAGTTAACGTGATTTCGGCTGGAAAAGCGAAAATGGATTCCAAACCAAAATTTCATTCTTATTTACGAAAATGCTGCCCGGAATATTATTCTCGTTTCCAAAATCTATTTTAACCGTGTGATAGTCGAACTGTTATTGGCCTTTTACAACAAATTCTGGCAATCTCAAAGAAAACTTATATCAAATGGTAGTCATACTTTTATTTGATATAATTAAATTAAGGCTATATTTTCCACATAACCTTGGAGAAGTATATATATGTGTATGTAAGTTTGTGTGTGTATGTGTGTGTAAAAAGGAAACTGGGTCATGTGAAGCCAAGAAACTACCTGGCAGGTCTAGGAAAACTACTACATGGGAAGACAGATGGATTGGTAAAGAAAAAAAAAAGATCTAATGCTAACCTTGGCATTAAAGTATCAAAACACACTTCTCACCCGCTTGCTCGGCCGCTATTGCCCACCGGAACCATTTCTTCCGGCTCTATCGAAGCTGCTCGTCGAACCAAAACAGGCGCCTTTTCACCTCAGCACGGAACAAGTGTAAAAAAGTACTGAACGAAGCCAAGAGGGCGTTTGCTACCAGAATTAGGCAACGCATAGCATCCTCTAAGTTTGGCTCCAAAGATTACTGGCGTCTCTGCAAAAGCGTGCTCAGCAGGAACAAGACTTCAATACCCCCACTAATCAATGAATTTGAAGTTCTCACCTCCCCAGCCGACAAGGCTGAATGCTTTGCCCGTAAATTCTCAACCAATTCGACACTGGACTCGTTAGGAATACCTACACCAGACTTCCCACCCAGAACTAAGGCTCAACTAAATAACGTCCTCATCTCGCCCTCGCTGGTCGCCAAGATAATTGCGCAACTTGACCCACACAAAGCGAGCGGCGGTGACGGAATCCCAGTCATAGTACTGAAGAAATGTGCCCCAGAACTCTCCTCTGTCCTCTCTAAACTCTATAACCTCTGCCTATCTGCTTCCTGCTTTCCTGCCTGTTGGAAGTCCTCCTGCGTAGTACCTATATTTAAGAATTCTGGCGAACCCTCAGACCCCGCCAATTACCGTCCTATTAGTCTCCTTCCAATCTTTGGCAAAGTTTTCGAAGCCATTATCAACGCCGAGGTGATTCAGCACCTTATGACCAACGGGCTTCTCTCTGACAAACAGTATGGGTTTCGCTTCACCAGGTCTACTGCTGATATGCTAACGACCATTACCGAGTACATATACCAGGCACTCGACAAGAATGGTGAAGCCCGAACCGTTGTCTTGGATATCTCCAAAGCATTCGACAGGGTCTGGCATGCTGGCCTCTTGTGCAAACTGCGAAGCTATGGGATAACTGGACATCTGTTTGACCTCATCCAGTCCTTCCTCTCTAACCGCACATTAAAGGTGGTATTAAATGGGCATGCCTCCCAAAACTACCAGACGAACGCGGGCGTCCCTCAAGGTTCTATCCTAGGTCCCACGCTATTTCTGATCTACATTAATGATCTCCCCGACACCATTAGATCCCAAGTTGGCATGTATGCCGACGACACAACAATCTACTCCCGCATCAATCAGAAACCAGGTCTGGACGACAAAGTGAACCTCGCTGTCGCACTGGAAAGGGACCTCCAATCCGTAGTGACCTGGGGTAGGAAATGGTTGGTAAATTTCAATGCCTCCAAAACAAAGCTGTTATCAACTAACCACCATAGACTATCGCATCTACCTCCCATTAGCATGGGACAGGCTAGCCTCCCAGGGAGTAAAATACTACGCCTCCTTGGCCTTACACTCTCGGCGGACCTCAAATGGAATGACTATATTGAATCCATTGCCAAATCTGCTGCTATGAAAGTCGGCTCTCTGTGCAGGGCCCGGAAATTTTTCCCACCTGAAACTATTCTGCACATATACAAATCTACCATCCGCCCGTGTATTGAATATTGCTGCCATATCTGGTCGGGTGCCCCTGCTGCTCTCCTTGGGCTTCTTGACAAAATACAAAGGAGGATCTGTAACGTGGTTGATACTGACTTGGCAGACCGGCTGCAGCCGCTCTCACACCGGCGTGATGTAGCTTCCCTGTGCCTCTTCTACAAGTACTTTCATGGCTTCTGCTCCGATGAGCTTAGATCACTGGTGCCGCCCAAGCACGAATTTACACGAGATACTAGATTAGCAACTAGGTCCCACCCTTTTACAGTTAAACAAATAAGATGTAACCGTAAATTCTACTCCAACAGCTTCTTTTCTCGCGCTTCCCGTCTGTGGAACTCCCTTCCACAAGTCTGCTTTCCCGACAGTTACAATCTCCAGGTGTTTAAATGTAGGGTCAATAGACACCTCCTATCACACTAACTCCCAACTATTCTCACAACACTCTCATCTACCCAACCCTCATTCTCGGTATCCTCACCCGCCTATCACCCACCCTCTGTTATTTTCTATATTTAACCAGCCTTTCTCCACTCTACGTAGCCCCCTGCACAGTAGTGGCAGTGACATGCCTTGCTCGGGGTGAAACGCTTATAAAAAAAAAAAAAAAAAGACTTAATGAAATAAATCTGAGCAGTCGAATAGCCTCTTCGAAGTCTTACATTTCTAAAAAGAATCAAATGAGCTGATTGAAATTTGTCACCGAACACCTCATAATTACATTGAGATTGTGTTCATTTTGGCGATGAATCAAAGTTTATCCTGTTCGGTTGTCACGGGAGAATGTTCTGACGCAGTCCTAATGAACGATATTTGCCTCAGTGCACTAAAAGTAGCGTTAAATTTGTAGGAGTAAGTGTGATGGTGTTTGGCATTATTTTATCTGCTGGTACGGGACTTCTTGTTAGGCTACACGTTAAAATTAACACAGCTGTATGCAAAAAGATATTGAAGAAACATATTGTACCTAATTTGAGAACTGCAAACCAGCTGTATTTATGCATGATAACGCGCCATGTCACACAGCGAAATCTGTTAAGACATTTATTTCTGAGGAGGATGTTACTGTTATGGAGAGGCCTGCTCAAAGCCTAGACATGAATCCTATTGAGAATGTTTGGAAGTTAATAAATGAATGAGCTAAGGAAAAGAATCCAACAAACGTCGAAGAACTATGGACTGATTTGAAAGGAGAGTGGGAGAAGATATCTGTTTATGAAAGCAAGACATTAATTCGCGCATGTAGCAAAAGATGTCAATCTGTTATTGAAAGTAAAGGTTTTTCACATTAAGTACTAATGAATTATGATCACTATTTTTATTTGGATATGATGTATCCATTATAATAGTATGATTTTGTTAATCGTGCTGATGTTTTTGATCATCTATTTTTTTCGAATGTTATATAATTATTTTTATAACTTTATCAAAATAAGTTTATTGAGCTTTATATTTTGGAATTATATAATTTACCTTTATTTCGCTATTTTTCCTTGATAAAATGCTCTATGAAGCTTTAAAATAAAAAGTTATTTTACATTTAAACTTTTCTTAACATCGTTCTGATTTTTATGCTCGTTACTGTATGTTGTGAGAAAAGCACTCTACATAAAACATCTGACACCCAGTATTAATCTCACCTTATTTAACAATGTAATTATGTAAAAAAAGGTACTTTTTTAATCTTTAATTTTTTAATTTAAATGAAAAGACTTCAGCTTCAAATTCTAGCCACGTTTCTTTTGCGGGACTCGGAATAAACACTACTGCTATATAAACAACTACATCTTAAAATTTAACCATGAAAAGAAATTAAAAACAATTAACAACAAACCCTTGAAAATGGTTAAGAAGTGGCCGAAAACGCTTGCGACAATATACACTACGGACAAGTTTTAGTTCCTTACTTTCACCAAACAGAAAATTATAAGAATACTAGAAAAACTGAATTATTATAAAAGTATTGCAAGGTATAAACACATTTAGTTTTGTTGCCTTTTAAGTATGTCGACTGTGTAAATGAAGGAGAAAATCACATTGCAAATGAACATCTCTTTTTAGTGGCTTTGAGAAAATTTACATTGATGTTACATTACAGGTGTCTAGAAAATTATAGAACACTGCTATTTATATGACTTGCCGGAGGTAAAGTTTGATAACATTTATTGAAAGCTGGTATTGCTAGGAAAACCGATATCTTTTTTCGAATATTTGATATTGTTAGCACAAATGTTCTCTTGCCGTATTCTTCATATCAATTCAGGTATATTTCGTGAGGAAAATAAGAGAAAACCTCTTTCTAATAGACCCCCTACCAAAAAAAAAAAAAAAAAAATAATGAAAATAGAATTAAAAAATGGTGACAGACTAAGAAAGCATTAAAAAAAAGAAGCATTTTGTTAGAAACAAAGAAGACAGTACTGAATTGTTATGTAATATCAGTCCTCATATATGACAGTGAACCCAGGATAATCTCCTCACAGATGAAGAAAAGACGAGAAGCAGCAGAAATGTGGTTCTACAATAGGTTGCCGAGGATACCATGAACTGAAAAATTGAGCAAGAACGAAGTTTTAGAGGATAAGATATTACCCAGAACAATGCATTTTCACATTGCCAAGGTGCAACAACTAACTGGACGATTTTAAATTTTAACCGTGAGTGTTCCCCCATATGAATATTGTTAAACAAAGAATAACACACAAAGTTGAAATCTATGGTAACGGCAATGAAAATGGTATTTTTAGCCGCTTCCTTAAAAGGAAACATTCCGCATTCACTGACCAAGCAGCCAGTTCTACTGACGGTTGAAATTTATAAAATAATTCTCTTAAAACAATTTTTCATGAAAATAACTTGAAAAGTTATTTCACGAAAAATTGTTCATTATCTGTTATCGCTCTTTCTAGTAGTGATGGCGGTTTCCTTTCTTAACTTATATTTGAGGTAGTGTAGAACGTAAGCATCTTGGTTATGTTATTATTCTCTCTCCGAATTACATGTGCTGTTCATTTTAGTTGTTACTCTTAAAATCATCCAGTGATACGATTCTTGTTATCTATTCTTTGTTTATGGTTGTGTAGCATTAATCTACGAGGTTCGAAAAATGATGGTCCTCACCGAGACCTACACAACAGAACTTGAAACCGTTTAAAAACATTGATCTAAGAAAGAAGTTATATACAACAAACATTTTAGACATTTCTGAAATATGAAAGTCTAGATCTGACGAGGCTAGTTAAGAAACCTGATGTTAATACCGAACCAAGAAGCCATTCGGTATTTGTTTATATTTTTTAAGATAAGGTAGTATTTACACTATTTATATTCTTCGGACAATGTCCACTTGTACGACACTTCAGAAATTCAGTTGTTCTTGTCTGTAAGGACACATGGCCCACTGAATACAAACGTTGGTTAGTCCCAGTGATTTGAACCAATGTGAGTTCAATATCAGGCAATGGTGAACAAGTAACTTAGAGGACTAGAGTACCATGACTACCAAAAGAGGCTTCATGCAAGGAATGAGAATGAAATATCCCAGTGATTGTAATAAAGGGTTTGGTTCGAAATTCCTAGCATCTGAAGTAGGCCGGAATGTAGAACGGCCGAAACATCGTACAAATGGCAACAAAGATGAAGACAATAGTCCGAAGAATGTAAATAGTGCAATAAGCCTTTATGTCTCATTTTCAACGTTCCAATTCTTAGATCAGTTTACAAAGTTTAGTTTAAAGAAAATATTTACTTTTTTAAGTGATATTTAGTAGGTTCTAAAAGCAAAAGTTGTCTCATAATAAAACCGGTTGTTTTGCAAGTTACACCATATTAACTTCAACCAATATTTCAAACTGATTTACCACAATACTTTGCGAAATCCAATTTAGTTTTAAACGAATGAAGAAGATTTATGAATATTTCCTTTTTTATTCATCCAATCAACCATGTCAGACGCTGCTGAAAGTGCTGTTTTTATTTGTGGAGTCAAAGAGGACATTTTAGCACGATTTTTCATGATTGTTCGAAGATTCCCTGTAGAAATGAGATGAAGTGAATTTCCGGGCCACTTGTCAAATCAATCTTTTCGGAAAAGGCAAACTTTTTCAACCTATGTTCCGTATGTGTCATATCGTCCCATTTATTCCCTGATAATTCAAACAATACATTTTACCAAAACGAATGAAATATGTATACTGTACTGAGGTCTGGTATTATGCGCAACTCACATAAAATATTTCAGGGAAGTTGGAGAAATATTGTTCACAATTATCAATATTGCTAGTTTTATCAAGAATGATTGAAGTGTCTTTGTTATTTTTAGAAAGTCTGTAAAAGCAGTATTAAAAGATATATATTAGAACAAAAATGTAAATTTAATTAGGTATAAATTCCGAATAACGAAAATGGAGTATTGTCATCATATAGGCTTGTGCGTGAAATCGCTAAGAAAATGAACAATACAAACATAGTAATAAAAATGGTGAAAATACGATTAATGTGCCATATAACAAAACTGATCACCCTAATTCTGATGAATAATTCGCACAGCAGAACCAGAACAGAAATATTAAAAGAACAATGCGCGTTTGTTAATGACACTGAAACAAAGAAGGCAATATTTATGCTCAGAATAGTATCAGAAATAGTAACACAAACGTAGACGGATGCTTATGTGTGTTTTTATAGATTATGCAAAAGCGTTTGATAAAGAATGCAACAAAGAAGTGTTGGAACTGCTAGGTAACCTTATCATATTTTGGAAGGATATTATAATTATCCAGAACCAATACTCGCAGCAATCCGTCTGCATGCGGATAGAAAATGACTTTAATAAATATAAAAAATAGAAAGGTCTGTCTTCTCACTGAGCTTAAACAACCTATACCGTGAAGCGATTGCGAGAGAATTAGAAGACCTAATAGGATTTATTATTGGCGGTCACAATCTTGTTGTAGAACAGCTAACAACTCTCTAGTTCTCAAGGAATGGAATGGTCTGTGGATCGAGGTAGTTATAAAATGAAGACTAATAGCAGTCTGGGATTTCGGAATGTCATTGACATTCAGAGGAGATCGACTGCGTGCGTCAGTCGTTCACTTTGTCGGACTCTCTGCCTTCGGGAGGAGAGAACCCAGACGAGGTCCCGCTGAAGGGTAGAGTTTCTTCTGGGGAAAAAGCAGACAATAATTTTTGTCCGAGCTAATGGTCTCGGTGTTCCCACTTAAATGGCCTTGTGCCGCATCTACCCAAAAGAGTAGCGGGAGGCTGGTTGATACTTTCGGAGTATCATTGGCATTCTAAGGAGATCGACTGCGTTCTTCAGTCGTTCACTTTGTTGGACTCTCAGCCTTCGGGCGGGGAGGAACCCAAATGAGGATTCGCTGAAGGGTAGAGTCTCGTCTGGGGAAAAGCAGACAATTTTTGTTCGTGCTTACTGGTTCGGTGTTTCTACTTAAACGGCCTCGTGCCGCATCTACCTTGGTGATTGATACTTTCGGAGTGTCATTGACGATTAGTATCGGACTGTGCTCTTTGCGGCTCTAACGACTTACCCTCTCCTCTTCATTACAATTCATAATGGCAAAAGTGATAAGAAATAAATAAGACAGAAAGAAACTAAACTGAATCAGTTAGACTAGCTATCCAAACACATAATTAAAAAATTTAAAATTAAACATTTACGTCCCTGTAATCACTTCAACGTAAACATCTCTTTAGTCTGATGACATCTTAAAGAATGAAACGTATCACCCGAATATTTTACCATTTTGTCATAGATTTTTATAAGATTGTTTTAATGGATAAAACTTTATACACATTTTCCCAACACCATGGTATATAATATATCTGTTCAATAACAGTTTACTAGTTACATCAATCAAAGTAAATTCTTCACAAGCTGTTCATAAAATGTATTTGTTGAGTATCTACAGAATATTTAATTAAATCTGCATAAATGCTTAATGGGGTCTAAATCTGGTGAGCGTTAGAAGTCACCGAAATATTTCTGGAAACGATTTTGTTTTACCCTCGCAAAATGACCGATTACGTTATTTTGTTGAAACAAATCACTAAGGCTGAGAAACTGAACAAGCATCAAAGGGAAAATGCTCTGCAATAATATATATATATATATATATATATATATATATATATATAATATCTGATAAGTCAGGCTCTACTTTCAATAGGTAGCCTTGTGAATTACAAAGGAACATACCTTACACAGTTACAAAGCTATTACTACCTTGAAAACATCCTATAAACCCTTCTACATACTTAATAACACAATTGCTTGAAAAAGTTGGACAATACAACTCGTCTGACCAGGTTCAATGACTGTGCTTTCTGACGCAGGCGAGTCGCACTAACTTATGTCCTCATTTTAATAATGATACTCTTTTTAGTCGATGACTGTGAAACGCAATTGAATACAGTATGCACCTACAATTCATTGATTTGTTGAATAACACCAGCGTTCATTTGAAATTGTAGTTTAATATAATATTCCCTTTTATTTAGATGGTTTCAATCATTGCCATTCTTACATTAAATTATCTGTGAGCTCGTGTAATTTTCAAGTGTCATCGGTAGATGCTATGACTACACCTATTCCTAAAATACCCAACTGTTGCCTGAAAAAGTACAAAAAAAACAACAAAAAAAAAAAAACAACAAAAAAAAACAAAAACAAAAAACAAAAAACCCCCAAAGAAAAAAGAATGATACTAGATTCTATCTTGGAGTTAACGTGCTTCATATTTCTGGTTCTAACAATTCTTGCACAAGAAAATGATATGAAAATCTGTCTACATCCCATGACAGTCACAGTTACACAGTTATAGCTACACTGCCACAGTTACACTACCTTTTATGTCGCACATCCTCGTACTTAATCAATATTGCATTAAAAATCTAGTCTATTATATCCACGAGTACTGTCATCATTCTCACATCGTTATCTACAGATAGAAAAGAAAATTTTGGAAAACATTCTTGCAGCTAATTAATATTAGATTATGAACCAAATCTCTTATATCCGTGTATATTTCTATCATCTTTGCAACATTATCTATATATAAATTCACCCGGATAAATCAATTTCTAATTGTGGGAGTGGATGAAACTTCCGATTTAATAATGTCTTTAAATTTTGAGTAATTTATATGGAGACAACAGTGGGAGGATGGTAATAAACATAAAACTACAGCAAAATAAAGGTAAATAAATTTTGTGTTAATTCAATATTGATTAGCTACATAGGTGTTCTTCAGGGTTATTCTAATCTTTTTAATATGTAGTTAATGTTATGAGGATTGTGGCAATGTACGTAGATACAGGAGACTTGATTGTTAATCCAATATTGATTAGTTACAAGAACATTTTTTGAATTACTTTCATGCTTTGTATATAATGTAGTGCGGTTGTTGGCAATAAACATGGCGATATTAAAAATCCAGGGGAGATCACCGCTAATTTTACCCTTTCTATATAAAGAGTATGTTGTGAGAATGTTGGAGGTAAACATGGATATAAAAGACTTGTTAATGCAATATTGATTAACTACAATGATGTTTTAAGAGTCACTTTTATCATCTCAATGTGTTGATTATGTTATGTTGGCATTAATTAAGATATTGGAGGTATTAAGGAAATCAAGAAAGCTCGTTTAGTAATTTATCATTCATTAACTATAAGTATGTTGCCTCAAAGGCACGTATATTTTACAGGTTTGCTTGGTAAATTAAATAATTAAAAATTTTCATTTGCGCTGTGTTAGGAACCGATTTAATCTTTTAATGATGATTTTCAGGGGAGTTAAAAATTTGCGACATTGTAAATAATAATGTTCACAAGTTTCCAAAGATTATGATTAAACCATTTAATTTTCTTAAAGGTATCAACTAGTCAACTAGCATATATATATATATATATATATATATATATATATATATATATATATATATGACGAATATACATATATACGTGTATTCGTCAGTCACATACAAGCCTGTTACGCTGTATCACAGCTCATCAATGTGGCTAGACATCCACTTGCTTCTGGCCGTGATCGAAACTCGACTGGTATGGTGTCATTCGCTAACCTCTAAGCCACAGGCTCATGGAATTAGGAAAAGGAAATTTTAGCGTGTTATATATAGACAGTGTATGCACGCACCAGTCACCGAAAGAACTCAATTCATTGCTGAAGAGTAATGCCTAAATCTCAGAAGTGGTAATGTTTTTTAAAAATTTTTGTCTCTAGAGAGCTCAATCGTAATGAGAGGGAAAAATGACAAACCCGTAAAAACGGAGAGGATAATCCAAAACATTTTATCTAATTAATATAGAATATTAAATAGCTAAAACATAGAGAGCTCAATGTATACTGTCCAGAGCAATATGAAATACAGAGCAGAAAACTCAATACCTAATTAAACGGTTATAAATCCAGAATTTATTTCGGCAGTTGTAAAAATTACAAATTGCTTTGTCAAATCCGAAAAATCAAATGTTGCATTTAACTTAAAATAATCAAAATAATTTTTTTTTATAGAGAAGAAATAGGTTAGGTGAAGGGTAAAGGTGTATACAGTTAAACGTTGTAACAGCAGCTACACGAAGTGTCACAAATTTAAAAATACATACACCAAATCGCACATGCACAAAAGATATTAAAGAAAAAATATATACAAATACAAAACAGGAGAACAGATATAATTATACACAAAATAAGCACACACATACATATAATTATATGAGTCCATATATGCACACAATAATATACACACCAGAGTAATACAAAACTAAAAATACCCAAACTAAAGAAGAGATACAAATAAACATTGTAAAAATAAAAAAGGGTTTATATAATATAGTTACAGAAATAAATAGCAATCACAAAACAATTATCAATCACAAAAACTTTTAAAATGTTAAAAATAATAAAGATTAACAAGCAAAATGTAATACAAACATAATAAAAGAATTTCATCAAGAAAAATATTTACAGAAATGACCATAAAAACAAGAATATCATAAATACAGTTTTTCTAAATACAAGAGAAAGGAAAAAATTAAAAAGGAACTAGAGACAAAAAACAAAAGAGCCAATATAGTAAAAAATAAATACAGTGACAAGTGATTAACTTTCACAAACTTTTCGTTGGTTCAGAAGCTGGTTGTTACACATAAATTTAATTATTTTTACTTTTTCATCTAAGCTTACGTTACATATATTTTTATAACTAATAGGAGTTTGTGAATTTCCTATGATCTTCAATTCGATCTGTGCAGAATGTCCTCTATCTTTTAATTCTCAGAAGTATTTAGACAGAGCAGTCAGCGATTTAAGGTGGGCCCTAGTGAAGGAATATATATATATATATATATATATATATATATATATACTAACAAAATAGCAAGACCTACCGCGGTTTCGCACAACGGCTCGTCAGGGCCCTGACGAGCAGTTGTGCGAAACCGCGGTAGGTCTTGGCGATCTTGCTATTTTGTTAGTGTGTTTGCTCTGCGTTACTGCCTTCTAGTTAAATACTTTTCGGTTGTGTGTATCGAGCACTTTTCTTTTCTGGTTGTTTGTTCCGTTAGAGGGTTTTTTTTCTTTTTACTGGGAGGAACCGTATGTATTGTCGGTCCCACGCAGTTTTCTTTTTTTCCCCCTCTTTGCCCAAAGCTTTATAGCCGAGGACAATAACGGATTTAGATTCTGCTGGTCATTCATGGTCTTAGAAAGTCCCTTCTATAAAATTTTGAGATTAGAATACACGCAGAGTCGGTTTAATAATTATTATTATTATTATTATTATTATTATTATTATTATTATATATATATATATATATATATATATATATATATATATATATATATATATATAGGAAAGAATATTAATAAAAAGTTTTGAATTTAAAAACGTACTTTTTTAAACAGTATTTGTTTATTTTTATTGTATTTTTATATTTCAGACCGTCCTCGGAAACATAGAAATAGAAAAATCATTTAGTATACACTCCCATTTAACCGAATGGTTAGCACTAAGTTAGGACAGAAGTTCCACAATTTAACTGAGAAACGTTTCCCTAGTAATAATCCACTAAGTAAGATTTTTAATAAAAATACTCTTAAATTAGGCTATAATTGTACAATTAATCTAGAAAAATTATCAAAAATCACAATAATAAAATTTTGAATCAACACTTAAACCGAAGTAACAATAAATGTTCTAAAACTGAAAACAATAATAATACAAATTTAAAATAGATATCTCATAAATTTTGTTGTTTACCAATGTACAATATTATCTAGTGAAAACCAAAATATTAAAAATAAATACATAGGTAGTACTAAAAATACTTTTAAACAGCGATGGTACCAACATTTAACTTCTTTCATGAATAACGCGTACCGAAATCAAACAACCCTTTCTGCATATCTTCAGCAGTTAAAAGAAACTAATAAAACCCCCAAGATAAAATTAAAAATCTCAAAAACTAAAGCAGGAATCTCTAAATTAATTTATGACAATTGCCCTTTGAGCCTGAATGAAAAGCTGCGTATCATAAAGTTTCTTAAAAGTAAAATTCTACATAGCAATGAATTAATAGTATTATGTAAACACTGTAAATATTTCACTATAAAATTTGATTAATTATGATTTTCATAAATAACTTATGCTCTAAAATTACATAACCATTATTTTATTAATAATTAATGACCCACACAATATTTATTTGTTTTTCCTAACTTCGATATAGCTTAGTATACCATTGTTACTAAATTAAATTTTAACCTTACCAATATACCCACTTTAAGAAACTTCTGGAGTATTAATAATTACATTTTGAAAACTCCTAAAATCAGATCTGTTGTTCAAAATTACCCTGTATACAGCTGTATAGTAAGTGTTCCTGATATTTTATATGATATATTTTGTATGTGAACGAGAAATTTATTTCTTGAACTAATCAGCTCTTAACAACATAACCTTTCAACACAGTCACAATATACTGGTCGTATTCAGGAATTAAATTATATCTACCATTCTGCAACTAATACACCATTCAAAATAAGTGTTGTCACCTCGTCACCAAGTTGTTGTTGTCCGTTGGGGCCAGAAATAAAGACACAAAGACGGAATATTGTTATACAAAGACAGTAGTAGAAACATATACCAATGAAAGATTAGCGTGACTGTTAGTCTGGCTGTCAGAATTATCTTCAGGAATAGATTCCGCTTTACTCTTTCTGACTTGCTTTCTCTTATTGTCAGCTCCTACAAAGCAGAACTGCTGCTTATATAAATTGAACGAGTTCATGTGTCATATGAGTAAGTCCCCCATAATACTACCTCCTAAGTATTAACTCCACAAGTAATCTTAATATTTTTTCTTTTTCTATTTATGACGATAAAGTCCGTCAGTTTAATTAAACTGCGAAGGTAAAGGATCATGATATTCTTTGAATGCTGCATTAAGCCTCTTCGAAACACCCGGGTCTCGTTTGACTTCTTCATGTAGATGGTCGATGAAGCCCATTTACTGTACACAACTTTCGATAAGACATCTGTTCTTTCTAGTCTGTTGAGTTCTCTATTTTTGGTAAAGAGGCGAAAGGCACATTACATTTTTTCTTAAACACTGGCTAGATGTCATCTTTTAACTTGAATTTTATCGTCATCTTATTACACCGACCAAAGCACCCAGAAGAAAACACTTCCGAAAAAGTTTCTTTTAAGTTTTTTATTAAATTATTTGCCTCGGTGGCCAGGTTTTCTAGATTTTGACATAAGAATTAAATGGCATGTTCCACAACTTAATTTTTTTTCCATCCAATCGCTTCCAAATAGATTTCCTGAATTTTTTTAATACAAGCACTTTTAGTTTTAATGTCCTTTCCTGAAATATTACATTCGTTATAAATTCTCCAGTAAACTTGATTTTCTCCCCTGTCGCGGACCTGGTGATTTTAGTAGTTCTTAGCAGTGTTGGTTTTCACAACTTTTTTCAAGTGTGTAGATTTATGATTGTTAAACCTGAACCAGAATTCAACTGCATTTTAATATTTTTATTTTGGATTTGTACTTGCACGTACTTCCTAATATTTAACCCATCTTGTTCATCTGATTTCGTGTTTTTTACGTAGATATTAACCATTTTTCTCGCTCGACAATGTGAAAAATAAAGACACAAAGACGGAATAGTGTTAAACAAATATATTACAAAGACGGTAGTACAAACACATATTAATGAGAGACTAGCGTGACTGTGAGTCTGGCTATCAGAAGTATCTTCTTGAATAGATTACGCTTTACTCTTTCTGTCTCTCTCACTCTTACACTCTGCTTCTATAAAGCAGGACTGCTGCTTATATAGATTGAACGAGTTCATAGGGGTAAGTCTCCATAACAATAAGACAAGTTAAATTTCTTAAAATTGGTAATACAATAGCCGATGGTACTCAGAACTACAACCCTTTAGACAATTTTACAAATTAGATATCCCCAGAGAAATCTTTTGTTCGCATACAATAAAAATACAATAAAAGATTTAAGAAAGGTACTTTGTTAGTCATTTTAATGAAACTTGTATTCGAGAGTGATTGATACCAACTATGTGTGTGTGTGTGTGTGTGTGTGTGTGTGTGTGTGTGTGTGTGTGTGAATGTACACATATGCAGCTATACATATAAGCTCCTAATATAAAATCTAGATTAAAACGATGGTAGAATTAAAAGGTAGTCAAAAGGTGAAACAAGAACAGCGTTAGTTAATACACAGATGTGATGTGCTCCTTGTGACCTCGTTCCTAATTACTTGTTCTCTTTTGACCTTTTGACTGATCTCGCTACATTGCTGCGACAGTCATGTTCCTAACTGCCAGTTATAGTCGAAGAAGAATTCATGCTTTCAGATTAATATATCACAGCAAAATTGGCCATTACGACATTTTATTGAATTATAAAGCTACATTCTTCCATCCTTTATCTGTGTAACTTTTTATTTATTTATTTATTCATTCATTCGCGAACATAACATTCTAACATTTTTTTTTCTTTTACCATATCTTCGAGGCAATTTACGCGTATGTCATCAGACTATTTAAAAGTCATTTTTTTTGTTCACATTGGTAATAAATCACATTGACTGCTAAGAGACTGAAAATAGTCATATTATATATGCTCTTTAAATAAATGACTAAAATGAGAGTCGTTTCTTAATGGTAATAACAATATTTTATTACAGAAGCATAATTTAAAAAATGTTCCAACCTACTTTAGAGACGAGTTAATGGTTCTGAATTCATTATATATATATATATATATATATATATATATATATATATTAAATAAAAAGAGAAACCGCAAATGGTCTTTTATAAAATATATTGTATTTTATTTTTTATATTCTGCTACACGTGTTTCTAATCTCGCGACTTCATCAGACAAAGAGTGGTTTTTTTCTACATATTAAGAGGAATTAATTATCATTATAGTCTCTGCTTTCAGTCATCGTCTTGTTTGTGCGTGTTAGTAGTTCATACTTTCTTGTACTTTTGAGGGAATCTATCTCCGCTTTAAGGGTAATATGTGAAAATAGAGCGTGTATAAACATAAAATTGGACACTGAAGTCAACACCGAGAGGCACAGTCAGTTTCTGAAGATTGCATTTAGCATAAAAAGACTGTCGTCTCTGGGTGTTGACTTCAATGCACACTTATATATATATATATATATATATATATATATATATATATATATATGTGTGTGTGTGTGTGTGTGTGTGTGTGTGTGTGTGTGTGTGTGTGTGTGTGTGTGTGTTGTATTTTTGTCGCTATATTCAGCTTTAGAAAAGTATTCACTCTCACTAATTTATATATACACAAGTGTAGGGTAGGTATGAATGGAATAAAATTGTGTATCCAAAGAAACACTATTCTTAAAAAGTGCTCAATACAAAGTAGAGCGGATAATATTTATTCAAAATTTATAATATAAATATATTATAATATCACTACAAAAGTAGTTATTTTGTTTCGACACTCAGTCAGTCAGTTAAGCGCCATACGTGATACACGCTTTGGGTGATCATATCTCGAAAGAGAACTGACTGGGTAGAAGATTATCTCACAGCAGGTTGCCATGAATTTCTGCGATAGACTGGTTGCCAGCCAAGACTATTGAACCGAATTTGTCCTGTTATTTAACTGGAGGAAAGAGACGGATTAATACATTTCCCAATGGCATGTGTGCGTAAGTGAATGCATAGAATTCAACTGGAATTCGAACTCGGTACTCCGATTTGTCGTTTCGAGTCGATATCCATTGTTCCACAGCGCACATCCGTTTCGACACTCGACACTACCTATCTCTTATCAAATGATGATGTTTATTTCAGGTTGAAGAATTTTAAAAGGTTCAAAACTCCTTAATCAGGGAGGCATTGTTACATAGACAATGTGTTCCCATATTCTTCAAATTAAAAATGACTTTATTTTGATTGGCCCGCACTGTCTATGTAACAATGCCTCCCTGATTAAGGGGGTTTGGCTAGTTTTGAATCTTTTAAAACCCTCCAACTTGAAATAAGCCTCATCACTTGATAAGACACGACTAGTGCCTATTTTTGTTGTGATGTTATAACATATTTATGCTTTATATATATATATATATATATATATATATATATATATATATATATATAGTTAAATTTAGTGTATCGAGGCAGCAAATAATTTTCTAAACATATACTGTTATATATAAGAGATAATGAATGTCTGTTATGTTTAATCATGAGCCGTTCTAAATGTCGTATTTTGACTTTAATTTCAGTTGAAAATAAAGACAAAAATTCTCCAACATTTAGATAATTTTTATTAATTTGGTTCTAAACTTTCGGCTCACAGGAGCCATCATCAGAGAGGTTATTAAGACGGTAACACAATAATATCCACCATCACCGACGATTTTATTTTGTGTTGACATAAAACTCCGCTAGGCAACGGCAATAGTTACCAAAAATAACAAACGCGGTTGTGTGCATTTGACGTTTAATGAAGTTCCATTGAAAATTCTTGGTGTTAGGATCATTTAATGCTGCGGCATCACGCAACTTAAATTTAATGTATCGAGGCAGCAAATAATTTTCTAAACATATACTGTTAAATATAAGAGACAATGAATGTCTAAATGAAAGATTTCTGCTCAAATATACATTAATACACACACACACACACACACACACACACACACACACACACATACACACACACACACACACACGTGTGCGTATGTATGTATGTGTATGTATGTATGTATGTATGTATGTATGTATGTTGGTATCTGTGCGCTACCGCCTGTGCTGGTTTGTCGTTTTATTCAGTTTTAGGAAAAAACATGGGGAGAAATTAATAGATTAGCATTTACATAGACACCTTAGACATTATCTATTCTTCCTTATTTCATTTCGATGATTTGAGATATGCGTGCGCCCAACTCAGCTAGTAGAAGATGCAATGACTCATAGGGTTGTATGCGACTTCTAGCTCACAAATGAAAGCAATACACTGCTGTTCCTGGCGACCTTTACCTGTAGGAGTAATTAGCACAAGGAGAATAGAGGAATATACAAGGATTTTTTTAAAACATATATACTACAATTAACCGGTATCGAGGAAAAATATCAAGATAGATCCGTGGAATACGTCACAAATATTACGAGAAAAAAGCGAAGGGGAAGAAAAGAATGTTGGTATTCTGATGGGATTTACAGACATCATTTCTGAATGTAAACGAAATTAGTAACGTTACATGCAGATAAATGTAATTCTTCATAGAAAGATGCTGAGCATATCATGGGCCAACCTTGAGAGCAACAATTACGTTTTTGAGAGGATGGAAACAAAAACTAAACTCAAAGTTAACTCTAGAAAGTGGCAGTTGAAATTTATGAGAAAGAAAGGCTTGAAAAATCTGATACTCAAGGGACAGTTTGATGGAAAGAGTGACAGAGGAAAGAAGCGTATAACATACTTGATAATCTTGAATAAATGAATGATATAACATAGTTTGGGAGAAATAACACAAAAACAAAACACAAGTGCTACAGGAAGAGGTGGAGGACCATGATCGACTACTTCCTTAAGGGATACCGTACATAAAGAAGATATATCCTGATGGGCGCAGGTTTTCATAGGAAAACATCTGGACAAACTTTTGAACCTGGTTAATTTTCATTAAAATATTTTTAAAGCGATCAAAAATGTAATACATGGTTGATATAAAGTCAGTCCAAGTAAAATAAACCGACCGAGTTCCAAATATTTTTCTTGTATTATCCTTGCTGTATAAAGCCTTGTGTTGTCATGGCCATAAACAACATTTTTCCTATCAACGAGCGTAGAGCTCATTTTCGCCAAACATTTGTGGGCGCGTTGCAGCTGTTGGTTGTATAAATATTCATTTAGTGCTTCATTGCATTTTAAGAACTCTAAAGGAATGGCACCCACACCATTCTACCTCACACTTTTTGAATTGATTTTAGAGATTTATCATTGTCATTCCACAGTTACGTTTAACATTATCGTGTAACTCATTTTTCATTCTTTTTTTTCTATGTACCCTATTTCCTCATGGCGTTGGTGGTCATGACTCTCCACAATATATCGTGCTTTTATTAATCTCTTAATAAATTATATTTTTGTTATTTCTCCTAAACGTTGTGTTACGTCGGGTAACAGAATTATGTGAAATAATACAAAACAACGTAATAGTATAAAAGTAGATGTATTGACAGGAAAGAGAAGTATTTACAAGAGGTGAGGATTAGTAGAATACAGAGCAAGGTAATTAGTATACAGTATCGTCGTAGAGACGTGATAGATTGACTAGTAGAACATTTCCGGTGCAATATTGAAAATATCCGACTGACTCGCTCACTCAACTTCCTTCCTCGACTTCCTTCCTTGACTTCCCTCCTCGAGGTATAATCACTACTATTTTATATAGTGATTTGAATAGTCCATTTCCGTGGAAAAATGGAGAGCACCTCAACACGTTGTTCTGCCATTCATTTACACAAACTGTCTAGGTAGGCTATGCGTTGTTTTCGTATGTCTTTCTTTCTTTCAATTTGTCCTGTGAGTATCAAAGTTTTCCAAGTCCGTTTTCATCATTATTATGACTTGAAAATTTCAACTGTTTCTTTCTGATGATATTTTTCGTTTCTCTTTTTTTTTAAATTTCTTCGTTGCTCAGTTAATAAATCACATTGACTGCTAAGAGACTGAAAATAGTCCCATTAAATATGGTCTTTAAATAAATGACTAAAATGAGAGTCGTTTCTTAATAATTAATATGTTATTACACGAACATAATTTAAAAAATGTTTCAACCTAATTTAGAGACGAGTTAAGGGTTCTAAATTCATTATATATATAAAATAAAAAGTCCATGGTATTTTCAGCATTTTTCTGTCGAGCCATATTGCTTCACGTTTCTTCTTCACCTGTCAAGCATTCAATGCAGTATAAGAGGCCTGATATAACGTAACACTTCAGTACTCTTTGTCTAACAAAATTTTCCTGTTTCTTAATACCTTACTTAGCTTTTGGAATGCTTTTTTTGGCTATCCCAATTCACCTTCAGATTTCCGTGTTGCACTTTCACAGTTTTCACTTTCAAGATATTTACATTTTTATACTTGTTTGATTTAGCTATGTTCAGCTTTTTATTTTCACTTTTGGCTGTTCCTTTTGATAACAACCATGCATTCTGTTTTCTTGCAAATGATATTTAATTCTCGCTCTTCTTCACTACATTTTGTAGTTGTTCTTATATGTTATCATATATTTCTTTCCATGATTATTTTGTTAATCACTTATTCCATCTCGAAAGATAGGTTTTCACACTTACCTGTACATTCTCACACCTTTAATATATCATGTGATTGTTCTCCTGCACCTGTTTTCTCATCATTTGTCTCAGAAATTTCATCTGTCTCTTTTTTCATTCTAAGTATAAGTGCTTTTTTTTTAGTTCTCATTTTTCTTGAGAATTCCTTGTTCTTATTCTCAGTCTATGATATTCTCATTATCTGTCAACTGAATTACATTTTCAAGCCTCATTTTCATTTGTGAATATATTGTCTATCATTCATTGCCATATACGAGATTGGTAAATGTTCGTTTTAACTCCAGACAGCTTTTCCCCTTCCAATTTATTCAAAATAGCATTATCTCTGTGCAAATGTATATGCTGAACTCAAATCAACAATTAGTTATTGAAGAAACTTAACCTTTTTTTTTTATCTAAATGTCCATAAAAAACGAACTATATCTTGCACTTTTTCTCTCCCGTAACTCTCACGAAGTCATGTAATTAACTGCAGAATGACGTTCTACGTAGGCGACAAATTTCTGTCGAATTTTGGTCTATTTTCTTCCTTTACTGAAACTTCCGGCGATGTACTTCCAGTCATGAAAATAATGCGCTATTGTATTTCTACGCTTATTACTTTCATGACAGAAATTTGTCGCCTACATAGAACGTCATTCTGCAGTTAATTTTATGACATCGTGAGAGTTACGGGAGAGAAAAAGTGCGAGATATAGTTCGTTTTTTAATGGACTTTCAAAGCAAAAAAGGTAGGTTTCTTCAATAACTAATTGTTGATTTGAGTTCAGCATATACATTTGCACAGAAATAATGCTATTTTGGATAAATTTGAAGGGGGAAAGCCGTCGACACCTAAAACGAAAAATTACCACGAGATTACATATTACATTTATTTAGGTTCAATTTTATTTTGTTTTGCTTGTTGCTAACATATTTATTTTATCTTTTTTCCTTAAATGGCAGGCATCTTTAATTGATGTTTCAACGGATATCATCAATTTATAATTTAAAGTTTTTGAACCTTATGAGACTAAATAATAAAATTAGCAATTCCAGAATTTATAAGGTTTCTTTTTTAGTAGGTTTGATGAGGTTACGATATTCTCTTGGCTATTGGCCCGCAAAGAACGCTGAAAGAACAAACCAAAGCGTATTATGTCTACATGCATACTTCTCGAAGATAAAAGTGACTAAAATACTGACAGCTTCGTAAAAAAGAACGCTTTACTCACTAGTGCATGGAACACTTTAAATAGTATATTATTGTTAAAATTTTGAATATAAAAATTGAATTTAAAAACGAAACAGTTTTTTATTCTTTATTTTTATAATGCAAATAGTTTAAATATCTATTTTATAATTTTTGCATTTAATTAAAGCAAAAACAAGTACAGAACTTTTTATTTCATTTGGCGTGCAGTATTTATTCACTTGTTAGGGGTTAATACTTTGATAAATAAATAAATAAAAGAAACGTTTCACCTTTTCATTGAAATGGATTTTCCGAAGGATGAAATTCAAAATATAATATCAATAGCACTGCAAACGAAAAAACAAAAACAAAACAATGCAAAATAACAAAAAGTGTTTAGCAATTTCTATACGTTGGTTATGTTATTGATTACAGAGTTACATACATATAAGTATAATTAATAGAGCAGGTTGTAATTTCGTCTTACATAAATATCCGTGTTAAGTCCAGCTGTAAGAAGGCTATTAATCTTTATCCGGAAACTGCGTGTTGTGGAATTAAGATATCTTTTGGAAATATCTATGAAAACAGCTTAAACCAATATCAACCCCAGAAAAAGATAACAAATACCGTTATAAGTATATTGCAGCCAGATATATTTTAAAGAGCATTTCTAAATGAAAACTTTCCATTTACTATTCATTTTCTTTATCTTATCTTCTTGTTCTCCTCCTCCTTCTCTCCCGTCGTTCTCTTTCACTAATGACAGAAGTCAGTCGAAAGCTCAGAGACTGAACAAGAAGGAATACAAACTGGAGATAATTTCCTTACAACTTCAAAATCAAGATATGAAAAGTTATCTGCCAACAAGAAACATATTCTAAAAATATATAATAACTGCTTGTTGTCTTCAAGAAAATCTAATTGAATGAACATTTGCTGCTTTAATATACGCAATATATATATATATATATATATATATTGTTGAGTATGACAAAGAAAATATTATTAACTTTTATTTATTTTTTCCCATATTACTACAATTTTTCGTTTGATGATAGTAAGGGAGTTCACAAATTGTTTGTATTGTCCCAACCGCTTTCGGCCACTATTTTAGCCATTTTATGGGGTTGTTTTTAGGCCTTGTTAATTTCTCTTCTTGTTTGACATTTCATGATGTACTTTTTGAGTTGTTTTCAATGCTAAGACGAGCATTTATACCTAGCCTTAGCGTGTTGAGCGCGACATGAATTCAAGTGAGCGTCTTCCTATTTTTTAAAACTTTGAACACACCATTTATGTTGTTGAATAAAAAAATACATATATATGTTATAGTTTATCTCCTGATACTCAACTATACATGTATACTCATTCACGGTCACAAGTCTCGTAACTCCCAGATTCGTAGGGGAACCACATGTATTGCAGCCGACGTAGAAGTGGTGTTTCTTGGACAACATAGTCTGACAAAGCTCAACGCTCTCTTTGTTGGTTTGAAAAAAGAGATTTCCTTCTCCTAGACCGGTTGCCGCCCAAAGTTATAGTCTGTCCTGCTATTTAACCATAGCTGGGGGTTAATTGATGGATTCGTACCTTTCCCAAAGGTATTAGCACGTAAGTAAAGGTAATGAATTTAAATGGAATTCGAAATCGTCAATCCGATTTCTCAAGCTGGACTACAATCCATTACTCAATAGATTACGTATTATCAAGTGAAATTCGAACCGAATTTGAATCATGCCTGAGGTTTGTTCTCTTTTTTTAACTTTAATAATCGTGAGAAAAGTATGAATCTGATTCTCTTTATTGACGAAATCTCAGGCTGACAATCTATTCTTGAACCTTCATGTCAAAGCAGAAGTCACAGTAGAAATTTGTTGCGTCCATTGTCGACCATTACAGCGACCAGTTACATTTATGAAGATAATATATATATATATATATATATATATATATATATATATATATATATATATGTGTGTGTGTGTGTGTGTGTGTGTGTGTGTGTGTGTGAATTATATACAAGATTTGGGTGATAAAAAGTATATTAGCTGTAACTGTTAATCAATATGACTTTAAAAATTATTTTGATGATGAAAATACTAAGGTAATTTTCTAATACACATTTTTGTGCTATCAACTACGCAAAGAGCATTGATTTATTGAAAATTTACTAATGAATTTCATATACTGTTCCAAAGAAACATTTATTGAAAAATTGCATTAAAAAACAAGAGAAAATGATTGAAAGATGAGTATTTCTTCATTGTTAGTGTTCTCTCTCTCTCTCATTTTTTGTTGCTCCTTCTTTTCTGAGCCACATTACTTATTATTGTTGAGTCTAAATATTTCAGATGAGACGCTGAGACAATAGGCACTTTGAGAAAGAAGCAACATCACCGACAAAGAGAGTACATTGATATTAAAAAGAAGAAAAGTCCTTAATAGCGTTGGCGAATCTCAAAGAATCCAATTTCCTTGATGCATATATTTTTTCCATTCTAGTAAGAATTTTGTAAATTTCCCCAATCTTTGTTTTTTTCTCACTATCTCTTTGTCTTTACATAAATATAAAACATTTTATTACTTAGTGAATGGTCAAAGAAAGACCGTACGCCTGATCAGCTTTATTTAAGAGTGATTGACATCTACACAAGCACTTTCATGGACGTATCATTTTGCTCCGAACATTTCTAAAACGTTTTAGCTTCTTTGATAATATTTCGTTTTAGCTGAAGGCCTAAAAGTATTACAACGAGTAAAGTTTTACTTATGTTACTTGTTAATAAATACTGACAAAGAATGCGTTTCTCTGGGATTTGAACATAATGGTAAACAAGGCAAAACAAAATAAATCTATATAATTCATTTACCCCTGCAAACAGCACGCACACACACAGACGTACCTACGAACACACACACTTATATATATATATATATATATATATATATATATATATATATATATATATATATATAGGGAAATTGTATGACAAAATGAAGAAAGAAGCAAAACGCTTCACAAGTAAACTTTCTTCATTTTGTCGTACAATTTCCCAATATATATAATAAAGAAAGTTTACTTGTGAAGCAAAACGCTTCACAAATAAACTTTCTTCATTTGGTCATACAATTTCCCAATATATATATATATATATATATATATATATATATATATATATATATAGGGAAATTGTATAACAAAATGAAGAAAGAAGCAAAACGCTTCACAAGTAAACTTCAGGACTTCAGACTAAATTTATTATGTTGTACGACTACATATACATGCGACTGAGAGGTGGTGGAAATTTTAGATTAAAAAAAACTCTGGCTGTATTCATTTAGAGTTTTTTCTTTTTCTTTTCATCGCTTTTGTAAGTAAGCATTATACATTTCGATATAAGAAGGCGATTTCCTAAGTGTACCTTAGATGTGGCACATGGTCAAAAGTTAGAGACATCCAGTGAGGATCGAACTCACTAATCAATTGCAATGATTCTAGCCAGACAAGGTTGCTAACCATTACCACAACTTAAGGTACCCACTTCGATATAAGAAGAACTAGCAAAATTGGCGAAATTTAAAAGCCAGGGCGCAAATTTACTGTAAGTGGGCTTGTGATTAAGGCACCTTCTAGACATGTACGCCGTAAGGAATTATTTTCTCTTTTGTTAAGAGTAACATGTTTTATCTCAAAATTGTGGTCCGTCTCATTACAGTGGACAAACAACTCATTTGACTTATTATTCTGTAAAATGATCCTTTTGTGTTCATATAATCTTTTACTTAGATTTCTTGAGATTTTTCCTATGTATTTTTGTGACAATTATTGCAGTCAATGATTTAAACACCTACTTCATGTTTTAGCTTATTGTTTTGTTTAGTACAGACTAGTTACATTTTATTTGCTGAGTTTTATATAGAATACATACTATTACATATGTGATAGAATTATTAGGCAAGAGAATATATTTTTTTTGCGTCACTGTGTTTTTAAGGAGGGGCTTGTTTTTTGTTTTGGAGTATTTTATGGGTATTTTTTTCTCGTTGAATATAAAATAATTAGGGTATTGGAGAAGTTTGAAAGCGTTTTCAATGTATTTCTACCCTTCGTGTAAATGAACTGAGCTGCATATTTTTAGTGCTCTTAGATAGAATCTGTTGATTATACCGAATTTTATTTTGTTGTTATGATGAGAATATAAATTCATTAGGTCATTTTTGTTTTTCGAGTGAACACCGAGTTTTAAACTATTGCTAATGCGGTGTAACTTGGTATCTAGGAAGGATAAGGAATCGTATTCTTCCATTTCGTATGTGAATTCAAATGTTTGTTCGACTTTGTTTAGTTGATCGACTAGGTCAGGTAAATCAGGATCACAAGGATATATAAGTAGAGCATTATCAATATAACAGAAGTATGTTGATTGATTGGGTAAGATATTTTGGAAAGGATCAGATTCGATAAATTCTAAGAATCATGCCATCACTCCACTGAGAGGTGATCCCATTGGCAATTAAAATTTTTGCTGCTAACAATCATTATTAAGTGTGAAGTAGCATGTCTAAAAGAAAATTGACGTTAGCTCAAGAATAAAATAAAACAAAATAGTTCATCATGATATTTCTGGAAGATTTTAAAACAAGCCATTCCTGAATTCTTCTTCTTCTTCTTCTTCCAATATAATTCACTCCTGTCAAGACAATAATATAATTATGGTAGAGTAGTTTTACGAAGTGCTTACGTATCTAATCTCTTTTCCATGTCTTTGCTAAAGAAAAATGTTTTGATAATATATCTAGTGATAGAGCAATATGTTAAGAATCTAGGTTCAAGCATCATTAGTGTTTGTTGAACATAGTTTATTCGGAATTCGAATAGTTTTTGTTGATTACGTTTCTCTTACCAATAACCGTTACATCACCCGGTGAGTTCACTATAATATTTAAAATATACAACTTGCTAATAATAGCTGATGGAATATATTAACCTTTGGCACATGTAGATAATAAGGGAACTCTTGCCTTAAGTAAAACCACGTAGATAATAAGTGAACTCTTGCCTTAAGTAAAACCACGTTAACCAATGAAAGGATTAAGGATCGAACACGAATCTCATGACAACTAAGCATGGCTACTTGTGTGCATGCTTAATTTAATTTACCTTGTTTGATATTTAGTCCTTTTTCAGAATCTCCACAATTTCTCGTTCTTTTTTAGCTATTAATAAACTTTATCTTTTTGCTATCTCTCCTAAACCTTGCTCCTCAATCAATTAATTCAAGCTCACTAGAAAGGTTATGCGCTGTTTCCAGGGATGGATTTAGATTAAGAGAGGCCCTTGGCTATTCCATTCGCGAGACCCCTTCAAATCCTCTGTTCGCACGAACAGATGAAAATAGAAGAATGTTAAATCAAACAAACTGAGTAATACAGCTGCTGATGATGATGGATATTTAAAATTCCTCTTTTAAAATCAGTTTTTATAGTGATTGAAAAAATGCATGTTAAAATGAAGAAATCGATAAAGAAATCAATGCTAGCATAGAATTATTGGTTTCTGGTTAAAGACGGTATTATTCTGAAATTGAATGTAAGCAAAATTACTGAAGTCTACAATGTGTTATGGCAGCCTGTATAAGAATGCCTTATAAGTGTGTCAAAATATTATACACCTTGACTCACTAGATTTTGAGGCTCTAGGCTTCAGCCTGCTGAGCCTATAGGTAAATCAGCTACTGGTTGTATTCTGCTGTCCCTCTTGACTTTACTCTATCCTGTGAGTATGAAAATATCCAAGCCCTCTTTACTCATTATATTTCCTAGAAATTTCAGCTGTCTCATTCTGATATATATTAGCCCTCCTTTTTTGCTTCAATTTTTTCTAAAACATTGTGGTTACTCACATATTCAGTTTATAGTATTCTTAGCATCCTTCTATAGAATGTAATAGCTTGCAGGATCAATTTATTATCTCTTGCTTTACGATAGGTGACTTCATGCTTGTGTGCAATTAAAACTAAATCAACATCAATCTGGCCGATGGCATTCTAGATAACGACTAGGAACGACAAATCGGGGAGCCGAGTTCGAATTCCAGTTGAATTCCTTGCATTCACTTGCGGACAAATATCCTTGGGAAAGGTATTAATCCGTCTCATTCCTTCAGTTATGGGTTAAATAATAGGAAAGATTGGGTTTTAAAGCCTTGGTAGGTAATCAGTCTTCCGCAGAAAGCAATGGCAACCTACTACGGGATAGTCTTCTGCCCAGTCAGTTATGTCTCTTTCGAGACATGATCGTCCAAAGTGTGTATCACGTATGACACTTAACTGACTGACTGAATTTCTATTGCAGACAAATTTCTCTGGTACACTTATATTTTTTGAACACAGTCAAACTGTGGCTTATACTGCAACTATGATAAGTGAATCCTAGTTACAGTTTCTGGGATAGAGCGCATACTAATCACCAGTTTTTAGAGCTCGAACCCTCTATAACAATGACTTGTAGTTTCATACTAGCACAACCATCAGTAATTTTCAAATAATTCTGTCAACCTAATTTCATTCACAACGTCTTGGTTAACACGTGATCTAATTGTGAGGTATTTCCTAATAGTGTCGCTATTTTGAGGTCGTCTTTCCAGGCCGATATTATCATGGAGTTACTTCTCTGAAAAATCGATAATGATATAATTTGAAACCTGATCTCATAGTCGTTCTAACCACTGGGCTACACTACATAAAAGTTATGACGATAAACTACATCCGGCAGCAAGATCGCTGATCAGAAGATTGGATGTTTTGAGGAGTGTGGAACTGCTTCTTTATTGCTGTTGTTCTCAGGTCCATTCTGACCCGGGTGGTAGCTCCTGTTAGTGGTTCATAGCTATGGGCAAATACTGTACCAGAAATAAAAATAAAGCACTATGAAAATATAACAGAACAATTTTAAAGTAAAAATACCAGCAATACATTTTTATATAAAAAATTACCAACAATATATTTATTGTAAAAGGATCAACAGGACAAATTTATTGTAAAATGATCAGCAATACAAATTATTGTGAAATGATCAACATTACGAATTCATTGTAAATTGATCAACAGTACAAGTTTATTGTAAAATGATCAACAGTACAAATTTATTGTAAAATGATCAACAGTACAAATTAATTTAAAATGATCAAGAAAACATTTTATCTCTAGTTGAATATATAAAACTGCGTTAAAAATATTTAGATTTCAACATTAAATAATCTATACATATTGATATTCTGCCAAACAAAATCAGCCAACCAAACAACCAACATGAAAGAACTCTTTCATGAGATTAATCCATATAAAACCCAACAATGTCTTAAAGAAATCAAACCACATTCCAAAACATAATTTCAACAAAACTGCAATATACAAAACACATCACAACTTCTAGTAATTATGTCTACACAAACATGTATATGCACAAAAGCTGAGTATCATCTACCATGTATTCAGTTGTAAAAACAAAATAACATATATCACACTTTTATTACTTCAAGACTCCCAAGAAAATTAAATTTCGCTTATTAAATGACTCAAAAGAAGTTGATATGCCGTTAAACAAATAAACACACCCATAATTAAAAATTTGACGACTTATAGTAAAATTTTACTCAAACAATTTTAAGCAGCTTAGCATAACTTTTTCTTTTTTATTTAATTGGCAGAATTTATATTTCAATTATTAACTGTTTTCCACGTAAAACAAAGATGTTCATTGCCACTAAATAATTACCGAAGGCAAGATACCACACCAAGTGGCTGGAAAAGTGACTTTAATGCCTACCACACCAAGTGGCTGAAAACTCTTTTACCGACCTTGCTGGTGTCCACACCATGAATTTTTCAATCATCCAATCCCTTACGCAAGTGGTGGACTTTCCCACGCGTTTCTCCAATAACCCTAACTGAACGGACTCACTACTAGACCTCTGCTTCACTTCCATCCCAGACTTTTGCACTACCAGACAGCTCTGCCCTCTCGGAAACTCTGACCACGCCTTATTTTCCGTCAACATCTCATTCCACTGCCTCTCCCTACCCAAGGAACCCAGACCAGCAGAATATCCTACTGCTACCAAAGAGCAGACTGGGATTTGTTCCGAGACTTCCTCTGTGACGTCCCTTGGAACAACGTTTTTAGTCTTTCCGTCGAAGACTTTGCATCCGAGGTCTTCTCTTGGGTTAAGTCTGGCATCAATGCTTTCATCCCTACCAGGAAATTTCAGCTTAAATCTCATTCGTCTCCCTGGTTTTCGCCCGCTTGCTCGGCCGCCATTGGCCACCGGAATCATTTCTTTCGGCTCTATCGTAGCTACGCGTCGGACCAAAACGGGCGCCTTTTCACCTCAGCTCGTAATAAGTGAAAAAAGATACTTAACGAAGCTAAGATGTTGTTTGCTGCCAGAATGAAGCAACACATAGCATCCTGTAAGTTCGGCGCCAAAGCCTACTGGCGACTCTATAAAAGCGTGCGTAACAAGAGTAAGTCCTCAATACCCCGCCTAATTAATGAATATGAGGTCCCTACCTCCTCAGCGGACAAGGCTGAATGCTTTGATCGCAGATTCTCGACTAATTCGTGACTGGATTCGTCTGGAGTTTCTACACCCAACTTCCCACCTAGAACTGAGGCTGAACGGAATGACGTCCACATTACACCCTCGCTGGTCTCTAACATAATCTCAAAACTTGACCCTCACAAAGCGAGTGGAGGGGACGGAATCCCAATCATAGTCTTGAAGAAATATGCCCCTGAACTCTCCTCTGTCCTTTCTAAGCTCTACAACTTCTGCCTATCTGCTTCTTGCTTTCCTGTCTGTTGGAAGTCTTCCTCTGTAACTCCTATGTTTAAGAATACTGGAGAACCCTCGGACCCCGCAAATTACCGCCCTATCAGCCTTCTTCCGATCTTTGACAAAGTGTTCGAAGCCATTATCAACGCCGAGGTGGTTCAGCATCTCACAGCCCACAGGCTCCTCTCGGACAAACGGTATGGTTTCCGCTTCACCTTGTCTACTGCAGATATGCTAATGACCATCACAGTATATATATACCAGGCTCTCGTCACGAATGGCGAAGCTCGAACCGTTGCCTTGGATATCTCCAAAGCGTTTGACAGAGTCTGGCATGCTGGCCTTCTACGGAAACTGTGGAGCTATGGCATAACTGGACATTTGTTTGACCTAATCCAGTCTTTTCTCTCTAACAGCACAATGAAGGTGGTATTAAACGGACATGCCTCCCAGAACTACCATACGAACGCGGGTGTCCCTCAAGGCTCTATCCTATTTCTGATCTACATTAATGATCTCTCCGATGCCATAAGATCCAAAATAGGCATTTACGCCGATGACATTGCAGTTTACTCTTGCCTCGATCAAAAATCTGGTATGGGCGACAAAGCGACCCTCGCTGCCAAGTTTGAAAAGGACCTCCAATCCGTAGTGGACTGGGGTAAGAAATAGCTCGTAAATTTTAATGTTTCCAAAACGAAGCTGCTATCTATTAACCATCATAGACAATCGAACCTACCTCCCATTAGCATGGAACAGGCTTGCCTCCCAGAGAGTAAAACACTACGCCTCCTTGGTCTCGCACTCTTAGCAGACCTCAAGTGGAATGACTATATCGAATCCATTGCTAAATCCGCTGCTATGAAAGTCGGTTCTCTGTGCAGGGCCCGGAAGTTTTTTCCGTCTGAATCTATCCTGCACATATATAAATCTACCATTCGCCCGTGTATTGAATACTGCTGCCACATCTGGTCGGGTGCCTCTGCTATTCTCCTTCGGGTTTATGACAAAATCCAACGGAGAATCTGTAATGTGATCGATACCGACTTGGCTGACTGGCTGCAGTCACTCTCTAACCGGCGTGACGTGGCTTCCCTGTGCCTCTTCTATAAATACTTTCACAGCTTCTGCTCCGATGAACTCAGAACACTGGTGACCCCTAGGTACGAATTTGCACGAGATACTAGATTAGCAACTAGGTTCCATCCTTTTACAGTGAAACCAATAAAATGTAACTGCAATTTTTACTCCAACAGCTTCTTTTCTCGCACTTCCCGCCCGTGGAATTCCATTCCACATACTTGCTTCCCCAACAGTTACAATCTCCAGGAGTTTAAATGTAAGGTCACTAGACACCTCCTAACACACTGACTCGCATCCATTCTCTCAAACACTTTTCCCATCTACCCTAACCTCATCCTCGGTATCCTTACCCATCTATCACCTTCCTTTTGACATTTCCTATATCTAACCACTCTTTATCATCACTTTCCCCTATGTAACCCTTTGCACAATAGTGGCAGTTGAATGCCTTGCTTGGGGTGAAATGATTAAAAAAAAAAAAAATGAAAAAAAGATACACTGCCGAATGTTATGGCAAAAAACAACAAAGACGAAGATATTAGTTTGAATAATTTCTAGAATTACGAATGTATAGAGAGAAATTCTCGGTTTTATCAAGAATTGATTAAAAAATTTAATGTTTGTTCGGATTTTGAGAAATGTGTTGAGTAGAGAATTCTCAGAACTCTGTTGTACATGCACAGACTGGTCAATATCATATTCTTATGTAAATAAGCTAGGACATATAAAGATATTCACAGAAACAGATATGTATAGAAACTGCGTCCATACGCATGTGCATGCACTAAATTTTTCATATTTCTTTTTTTATTTGAGTAATATAAAGTTAGTAAATATTTACGCATGAAATCACACATATTCTGTGAAATAAGGGTATTTACATATACTTAAATCCAGCTTTAAACATTCACCCATATACACTAATTCATTAACATACTACCGCCTCTCTTATACACCCCTTTCCATCTTTCTGTCTAGCTCATTCACTGGCCCTAACCAACAACAGTCCCTCTCACTTAAAAGCGTGTTTGCAAGTTCATATCCAGGAATTCTATTTCTTTTTTGAGTTATAAAAAAAGTGAGACGAGAAAAATCAAATAAAGAAAAAATAAAGCAAAATAAAAAAAATTATAGAAACACTATAGCGTCAAAAGCCTGTCAACATGTTTACGATGACAATCGTAGTTGAAGTGTGTATATTTATGTAGTCCAAACTGTAATACCTTCTGTGATATAATAACACCATACAATAATGTTTGATTTATTGCGAAACACAAACAACTCGTTACCACAATGCTACCTCAGTAATTTTTGATGATTCACAGAAGCAGGCATTAGTGCCGGTCGAAGATATGTGGGTGTGTAAGTACAAAGTCTTCAAACCATCCTGCTGGAGATATCAGATGACTCTATCTCACTGGGACGTACTGTATCTGGGAAGGGCTAAACAAAATGTTCGGGTCATCATTTGAAGTAGACGGTGGAAAAGTAAGATAAAAAAAAGAAAAAGAAAAATGTCTGATTTTAATATTTGACATTTAAAAAAAAAACTATTTTACCAAAGAACCAGAGAAGTGCAAATAGAGTATAAATGAAATATAGTATCTTTTCTTTTCCTTTTTCTCTCTATCTCACGCCGACACACACACACACACACACACACACACACACACACACACACACACACACACACACACACACACACACACCAAAAAACAAAAAACAAAAAGATAAAATAAGACATTTGTCCGTAAAATGTGCAAATCCAAACACAAATGTATAATTTCAAACACATAAGCACATACACATTTGTATTCATTAATACAAGCGCATTTGTACAAATACACACAGACTAATACAGAAAGACACTTACATGCAAATATGCGCACACATGCAAATACATACATACTCAGAAATATAAAATAATAATGATAATATTAATAATAATAAAAAAGAATAATTACACACACACACACACACACACACACACACACACACACACACACATATATATAAATATATATATATATGATTATTATGGAGATGTCCCTTAACGTTTCATCCGTCATGTGGAATTCGAAATTTGAAGGGATTATTATAATTTCTTTATTCTTCAGTGTTTTTTTTCAAAAAGTTGTCTTCACAAAAATAAACTCCTTATGACTGCAACAGTTAAGTGACAAACTTCTCCATATTAATTATAATAACTCTCTCTCTCTCTCTCTCTCTCTCTCTCTCTCTCTCTCTCTCTCTCTCTCTCTCGAGCAATTTATGATAAAAATATGTTAACCTAAAATGCTTTTCTACTAGTCAGTCAGTCAGTCAGTCAGTTAAGTGTCATATGTGATACACGCTTTGGGCAATCATGTCTCGAAAAAAGACATGACTGATTGGGTAGGAGATTTCTCTCCACCTATGTATCTATCATTGCACCTGCTTTCTATTGTTCCTTTCTAACTAGTTTGTACTCCTCACTCTTTTCTAATTAATCTTTTTACATCTATGTAACCCCCTGCACATCAGTGGCGTTTCCGCCTTGCTCGGGGTGAAATGATTAAAAAAAAAAACTCGTAGTAGGTTGCCATTGCTTTCTGCCATAGACTGGTTACCAGCCAAGGCTACAAAACCCAATCTTTCCTATTATTTAACCCATAACTGGAGGGAAGAGACGGATTAATACCTTTCCCAAGGGTATTTGTGCGTAAGTGAATGCAAGGAATTCAACTGGAATGCGAACTCGACTCCCCGATTTGTGATTCCGAGTCGGTAACTACTGCATCACAGCGCATATGATTTTCTACTAGTAAACTACTGAAAAAACAGCACTGGTGGCATTTTTTATCTTTAAGTTTAATTTTTATTCTTATTTTAAATTTCCTTATCAATATATATCAGTCAGTTAAGTGCCATACGTGATAGACGCTTGAGCTATCTTCTTCCGAAAGAGTCATTGATGACTGGGCAGAAGATTCTCCCGCAGTAGGTTGTCATTAATTTTTGTGGTAGACTGGTTGCTAACCAAGGCTGTAAAAGCCAATCTGTCCTATTTAACTTATAGCTGAAAGGAGAAGCGATGGAATAATAACTTTCCCATGGGTATGTGAATGCAACGAATTCGACTGAAATTCGAACGCGGATTCCCGATTTTTCGTTCCGAGCCGATATCCACTGCACCACAACGCACATTATATATATATATATATATATATATATATATATATATATATATATATATATATATATATATATATATATATATATATATATATATATATATATATATATATATATATATATATATATATATATATACCCCAATAGAAAATTCTGGAAAAACAAAAACAAAAAGAAGAAAAAACAATAATCTGTGAATAATTCTATGACATTTGTCCTCTGTACCTGAATGAAAAGCTACATATTATAAAGCTTCCTAAAATTAAAGTACTACTAAAACAGGCATGAATTGACAGTATTATGTAAATACCGTAAATATTTCACTCTAAAATTTGATTAATTATAATGTTCATTTAAAAATTTTCGCTTTAATATTACCCAACAATTATTTTATTAAAATTAATGACTCACACAATACGTATTTGATTTTCATAACTCCAATGTATACCATAATTACTTTTTAACCTAAACACTTTAGACTCTTTAACAAATACAGTAATATGAATATCACAGTAACATGAATATTAAATTTAAAAAACTAAAATCTGATCTACCGTTAAAAATTAATGTCTACACTTATGAATAATATTTGTTCCTCGTATGTATCTTACCTAGATAAATAAAAAAGTGTCATCAATTTTTTTCATGCGATCTAATGTTCAACTTCCATAAATAATTTCATAGTTCAACATAATTCTCACTTTTGATTGAGTAATACCGACACACCCATAATCATATTGTTTAACTTCCTCCAATCACACATCATTCACTTTCTAAATAGTTATAAATTCATTTTATATTTTCTAAAATAAATAATTTTCACTGTTTGTTTTTAAAATATCACCTGAAAAAGAACAATAACGTTCTGAAATATGAAATCTTTGTGTAGTTATATATATAATTTTTATAAACCATTGTAATAACAAAACTACAATATTAGTCTCTATTCTGTATTGAGCACTTTTTATAAAAGTAAATGCAACAAACAGTAGGTTTTTTAATATATTTGTTCTTTCACTTCCTTATAATATATATATATATATATATATATATATATATATATATATATATCCGAGTGAATACAGAACGAAGAAAGAATTCTTACAACGTCCAAAACATTAATTTAAAACAGTGCTCGATATATAATATATAGAGCTGTGAATATTTATTATAAATTATATTTTAGAACATGTACATAATTTTTCTATATATATCCACGACAAAGGTACGTTTGTTTCGACATTGAAACTTCAATATCTCATCAGGCGGTGTGAAAAGTAATGGAAAGCCTCTTTCCTTATATTTGTTTAGTTTTGTTAGAGGTGTTGGTGGGGGTTAGTGATAGGGGAATATATCTCTGACCGTTGGAATTTTTGGAGAGGGTGTTTTTTAAAGTTGAAGTAGATCGTCTTATCAAGGACAGAAAACAGATCTAGTCGTCGTTTTAAAAATAGTCACTTTACACTGTTCCAGCAGACGACACCGTAAAATTAGTAAGAAGTGAAAAAAAAAGACAGTTCTTGCCAGAAAACATGATACGGAGTTGCGATGGATAAATTATTATTTTAACAGATATATTAATCAAAATTACACAAAAATAATGCCAAAATCCATACCTTCATCTTTGGTGTTACAAGAAGCTTTGTTGGCCTCTTGCTCAACTACCGCCCACATATAATAATTAAAGGGTTGCAGTCTGTAGAGTTAGGTGGCCAGATGTATTGGGAGATGTGGTCGCAGAAATTTTCTGACAGAGATGAATGATTTCTCCTGCTTGTTTGGTATGGTGCTGAATCCTGTTGCCAGATATGTGGTCTTCTAGAAACCATCCTCTTGACCAAAAGCAGCACTACCTACTCAAGGCATTTGATGTAGGTCTTCTTGCTGAGCCTGAATCCCTCACCAGTAAATTCGAAATTTCTTTTCTTAAAACGATCAGATTGAGTTTTCTGAGCTACCGTACCTTCGTAATCACCATTAGACTCATCCAGCTCTTTCCGAATCCACTGCATTCTCCTAAAATTGACACCCAAGCATTCTGAAATATTAGTGAACACTTCGACGTGTTGTAATGTTTCACAAGCCTGTATCGCAAGAACCTTACTACTCAATTGAGTAGTAAATTCTGTCCTCTCCCCCCCTCATTGGGTTCTCCATACTTTCTGCCTTGTTCCACATTTAAGCAGCGCTTATAAAATCAACTTTCTTTCGATCACTTCGACGTGGTGTAATGGTTAACGAGCTTATCTAGCTAGAAAAATTACAACTGAGTAGTGAGTTTGATCCTCATTGGGTGTGCTATACTTTCGGCCTTGTGCTACAGCTAATCTGTGCTTAAAAAACCACCATTCTGAAATGTTCGTATTGCAGCTTCTGGGGCGAATGCCAAGCAGTACAGCATGCCGTTTCCAAATTTCTGGTAGAGTGAATTGCATCATGGTGCTCTTTTTCTCACAGACGGTGCCCAACAGACCCTGGGCAGTCGACCAAATTATAAAAAAGAACAATAAAAAATAGGAAAAAATCAAACAACGCACATGCAAAATGTAAAAAAAATAAAAGGCGATAATTTACGCATTGCACCCTGTATATTGATCATGACGTTGAAGTTCGTTCTCATTATTACGATCGTGCGTGGTACATTTTCTTAAAGTCCTGCAAAGAATTTGTAAGAATTTTAAATTCGAGGACGAATCTTAACAGTACAAATGTCAGTATTATTCTCGTAAGCTATAATAAGAAGTAGAATGCTGAGATATTTGACGAGAATTATGACTACAAGATCGTTAGTGAAAACAATCATTTACTATTCGAGACAACCCGGGTACAATTATCTGAGGACAACAACATTCTGTAAAGCAGCTCTCAAAAAGAACGGATATCCGATAAAGAATTTGCAATCGCATCAGGCAAAAGCATTGCTGATATCACCAAGAATACTAAGTAGCAATATTTATTTTTATTTTGTTAAAATTGTGGTAGTAGCAGCAAAAAAAATAACATAAAGTTTTCTGCTCTTTTGTTCATAGCAAAACTAGCTATATTTAGATATAGAAAAAAACAAAAAACAAAAAAAAAAGAGAAAACTTTAAGTAGGTTTTTTTTTTTAGCTGAAATTAATCAAGTTAAAAATAAAGTTTTTCAATTGTCTTTCTAATCCAACTGTACGGCTTGATGCTTCCTTTGCAACGTTCCTTCAAATTAAGTGTAGTTGCCTTTCGCAAATATCTTACTTTTTGTGATTATGTTTTATTAAAAAAAGATCCACTGAATGCTTGTGCAAATATAAACTTAGAAATTTTTCAAGATAATATTGACACACTTAAATGATAAACAGATACAATTAGCTAATAGATTTCACAAGCATTATGTTAGTACGTGACTATTATATACTGTAAAGAAAATCAGACTAACGTTTAAGATTGTTGTGATGCTTTATTACAACGCTATTTGATTAATGCCGTTAAATAAGGGTTGACCATTTCTTTTAGTCCATCAATTTAAAGGTGGAGGTAACTATGGTTGTTTTACTACATTATTATAGGTAATCTATCTTTTGTGTCTACATTAATTTCCATTTTTCATTGCTTGCAAAAGTGTATAGGTAAACAAGTTGAGTAAAGTTTTGAAGTATCGTGGATAAAATATCGTCTATTTTATCTAAAAAAAAAAACATGAGACACTATTCTTGTAAAAACGAATGCTAATTCGGAAATAAAAAAGAAAGTGCTGAAGTACTTGAGAGAGTTCCTGATAATACGCAGGAGCCTACATATTTTAAGGTATAAAAATTCTCTGAAAGAAAGAACGACGGTGGATAGCGGGTCGAATTGAGGAATCGGAGAGCTAGATTCGAGTTCTAGGGATGCAACATGTGCATTATAAAGTTGATGAACATATTCATCATTATCAGATAGTTCGAATATTCCCAAAGAACTTCTAAAAAGTTGGCAAAAATGTAGAAACCGTAGAAGAATAGAAAACATAAGAATAGATAGTAAAATTAGCAAGAGTACAGAGGATAGAATACAGAAGAAAATGTATATATTTTACTAATAAAAATATATTGCGCAAGCAGGTTTTTTATTGTAAAGTGCTCGATAACGAGATTGAGCGTTAATTTCCACATTAATTCAGTACTGAATGTGTGTTGCTGTTTTAATTTAGAGTTTCTCCAATATCTGAAGTTTCTTTTTATTGTGTGTATGAATGAATATTATGCTATCGATAATATCTATAATATTATAATATAATATATTAGAATATTACGTATATGGATATGCTTTTCTAAGAAGTGCTCAATTAAATTAAAATCAGAAAGATGTCAGGAGAACGTGGTTGTAGTAAAACCAATATATGTAGAGGGTTTATACAATCTCTGAGCAGGCGTGTAAATTGATACACTACATTATTTTTATTTTTTATTTTTTTGTAGAGAATTTTATTTGTAGGGTTGTAGAGTTATTAGAGACTATGGGGACAATTGTTTTATTTTTTTTATAATATAGGATGAACTTAACTTGTTTATTATTATTAATGGTTTTAACATTTTGAATGTTGTTTCATCATGTTTGTCATTATTATGTATTTGGTTACAATAGTATAAGTTAATAATAGTATTATATTTATTTTGATGTACATTATTATTATTAATATTATCAATTTTGTTAGAAGTATTATTAAGTTACATTTTAATTTGTTGATTATAATAGAATTAGAAAAGCCGTTATTAAATAATGTTTATTTAATGTTATATAATTCTTTATAGAATATGCTTTTTTAAAAATCATATCACCCCGAGCAAGGCGGTAACGCCACTGATGTGCAGGGGGCTACGTAAGAGTAAAAAGATTAGAAGAGAGAAAGCCGGAAACCACATCCTAAATAGGGAACAAGGGATGAGCCTCTACACCTGTTCAATAGACGTGGGTGGAGTGTGAACCGGGCGAGAGAACATATCATTTATGTGCGTTAGATTATGTTTTTTCTTTTATAACGGCTAATTTATATCATTAGGGGTATTCACTATTATCATTAGGAAGACACCTAGTTAATGCTAGCTGGTTTCCTATATAGAGAAGGAGTAAATATATGTGTGCTAGAATCAATAAATACATCAAGGAAAGTAATTTTATTATTAATATTAAATTTTAATGTTAATTTGAGGACGGAGTGACTTTCAAATTTTTTTAAGTTGCCAGATTTGATCAATACTTTTAGATAAAGGAAATTTATTTATCTTACGTATATAGGGGTTTATTAGTGCTATTAAGTATTTAATTATCTGAATTTGTCATAAAATAACTAGAAAAAAAAAAAAGAATGCTAAAACAGATCCCCTCAAGATACTATCTATTTCAGTACAAATATTACCTAGGGAGTCATGAAAAGGTACTTGACTGGTGCATGCTAAAAATATGTTGTTTTTTATCCCAAAAATTAGTGGGTTTAATATTGATGCGTGGTAGTGAGGAATAATTGAATGTATAAAGAATAATGATGTCAATCGTTTCATGGACGGGGACATTAATAAATAAATAGTCACAATACATTACAGTGTATCTAGACATATGCTTCTGTTGTTAATATTTCGGTTTCACACGTGGTATTACGTCGTAGAACCGCATCACGAATCTACGGCCTGCGTCTGCTATTCTGTGACCGTTATCATCGCATAGCAATCTTTTATATCAATATGACAAAATATAATCTTTGGTGGTGAATATTTTTGTGTTAATGTTCGCACAACCACTCTGTAGATAACTCATATGATTCAAAAACTAAAATCAAGGACCAGCGTAATAAAAATATTCAAATGTTAGATAATTTTTGTCTTTATTTTCACCAAAAATTAAAGCTAAAATACGATGTTTAGAAAGGCTCATAATTAAACATAATAGACATTCATTATCTGTTATATTTAACAATATATGTTTAAATAATTATCTGCTACCTGAATACAATAGATAGATAGATAGATAGATAGAGAGAGAGAGAGAGAGAGAGAGAGAGAGAGAGAGAGAGAGAGAGAGAGAGAGAGATAGAATAAGCATTCATTAAATAAAACCCCCAAAACAGTGTCAATAAAGTTAATATTTATGTATTTACAAAGCCGGATCAAACTAACGCGTGGCCTTTTTCATGTTAAAAACGAGCCTTAAATAAAAACTACGCATACATCTAAATTATAACTTATTTACTGTAAAGTAAAGTAATCCAATATTTTTTAGATGCTATACAGACAGAAAACGGGGTAAATATAACCCTTTATTAATAATATTACTCGCATGCATGTAAATATTCCAAATATAAGCCTTAAAAGCTTAAAAATCCAGTTCAAAATTTACATATTTTGCATTGAGCATGGGAAAATTCGTTGATGACGTAAGAAATGTCAAAGTGATGCAGAAGATCATATCTCAGCAAATTCGCTGGCATTCTTTTTGAATTTGTTGCTGATAATATTCACACAACCAGAAATTAGCAATTTTGAAAAGTAGATCGCATATTTTGAATATATTCATGCAAAGATATATAAATGTACAGTTTCTACAAAGCTAATCTATCTATCTATCTATCTATCTATCTATCTATCTATCTATCTATCTATCTATCTACCTATCTATCTATCTATCTATCTATCTATCTATCTATCTATCTATCTATCTCAATTCCTTCCTTCCTTCCTTCCTTTTTTCTTTCTTTGTTAATTATTTACATACAAAAAGTGTACCGATTTATGCTCCATTTTTTTATTCGTAAATATAGATTTGCCCGACGTGTAAAAATGTAACCATCTGTTCTTCTTCCTTACTGTTTAATGAGAACTTAAGGGATGACTGGTTGTTGCCTTTGCACACACACACACACACACACACACACACACACACACACACACACACATATATATATATATATATATATATATAAGAGATTTTGAGAAGTTCTTTTCTCAATTTATTCACAAAACATACTTAATACTTTAGTAATTTGGACAGTTTTTAGAATTAAATTTCATCAGCTCATCATATATATATGAAAGTGTGCCTTCATGAACAAAGATTTCCATGTCGGTTACATGCTCCCAAGATACTTGTTGCATAATAATTGCGGACACAAAAAGTATATCTTTGTAGAGTTGCTTTATTTCTTTTAGTACTGAAGATCAAATACATTGAACGTGAACGGGAGTAGAATAGAGTTACTATAAAAATTATAATGTTGAATGAGACATCGATAGAAGGTGAGTTAGCATGATTATAAGCACAAGGAAGATATATAAAAAGTGATCCATGACCGTCCTGTACATATATAAATCTACCATCCGCCCGTGCATTGAATACTGCTGCCATATCTGGTAGGGTGCCCCTGCTATCCACCTATGGGTCTTTGACAAAATCCAACGGAGAATCTGTAATGTGATCGATCCCGACTTGGCAGCTCAGCTATAGTCACTTTCTCACCGGCGCAATTTGGCTTCCTTCTATCTCTTCTACAAATACTTTCATGTCTTCTGCTCCGATGAACTTAGCTCGCTGGTGCCTCCTATAAATGAATTTACTCGAGCCACAAGATTAGCAAATAGGTCCCACCCTTTTACCGTGAAACCAATAAAATGTAAACGCAAATTCTACTCCACAGCTTCTTTTCTCGCACTTCCCGCATGTGGAATTCCATTCCGTTTACTTGCTTTGCCGACAACTACAATCTCCAAGAATTTAAATGTAAAGTCTATAGTCATCTCCTCTCTCACTAACTTGCATCCTCTCTCTCATGCTCCTTTCCCCGTCCAATCTACTCTCATCAATATCCTCATCCTTCTCTTGCCCACTTCCTGACACCCACTATAACCTGTCACTCTTTCTCATAACTTTCTCTCATGCTCCTTTCTCAGTTCACTTCACTCTCATCAGTATTCTCATCTTTCTCTTACCCACTTCCAGACACCCCCTATAACCTGTCACTCTTTCTCATAACTTTCCTCTGTGCACTAGTGGCAGTAAAAAATAGTTTATTTTATCACATTTCTGGCTTTTCGATTTTGTGCTTCCCTGAGAGTTACGAGCTTTTAAAGGTTTAGATGAAGTAACTTTTTTCTTTCTGAATCCTGTTCTTTTATTGATCTTTTCCTTCATTAAGGACTTTTACTTTTTATTTCACTCTCGGTAACACACGATAGTTGCATGATGGCCTTAATTAGGGGGAATTGATTAAAAAATGTGCATTAAAATTTATACAGAACTGCTGAGGTAAGAACAGTGGCACGCGTATAAGACCAATGATTCGAAGCCACAAAGAAGTAAAGGAAAAATGATAACACTAAATTTTATTGTTTGTGTATTTCATGAGCTTTCTGTTACGACAAGCATATTTATATAATCTACTAAAGTCTTGATTAGTCTGTTACTCATTTCTTTGTGTAGTCTAGATGTAACAAGGTTCATTTGGGTAAAGTCGTGGAACAGTTATTGTTATATCAGACCAATGAAGATGAAAATGGATAATGATTTTAAAGTAGTGTACGTTGGTAAATAATGAGTGAAGTCACTGGTGCCTCCTCAACAGGTGTTTACTCGTGCAACCAGACTGGCAACTGGGTCCCACCCATTCACAGTCAGGTTAGCCAAATGCAGACGACAATTCTACTCCTGCAGCTTCTTCTCTCGCACTTCCCGCCTGTGGAACTCGCTCCCGTATTCTTGCTTTCCTGACGGCTACAACCTCCAGAAATTTAAATGCAATGTCAATACTCATCTATTAACCACTGGACTCTAGCTCTCTCCCCACCCCTGTATAACCTTCCCTTTCTCTCCACCTATGTATCTGTCATCGCACCTGCATTCTCAGCTTGCTGTTGCTCCTTTTTAACTAGTTTGACTCCTCACTCTTTTCTAATTAATCTTTTTACATTTATGTAGCCCCCCCCCCGCTCATCAGTAGCATTTCTGCCTTGCTTGGGGTGAAATGATTAAAAAAAGTACTGATATCCACAATGAAAAGATTTGGACTATCACGATGAGAAAACTTGCGCACTAATCTAATTTTTCCCAGATTAACAGAAATACTTATAGTATCGTATGCCTTACATTGCTGTCTATCCAATCACACACACACACACACACACACACATGAGCAAGTAACGGAAAATATTATTACAGAGTTGAGAATTCATTGGACATTATATTAAGCAACAAATCTATCTATCTATCTATCTATCTATCTATCTATCTATCTATCTATCTATCTATCTATCTATCTATCTCAATTCCTTCCTTCCTTCCTTCCTTTTTTCTTTCTTTGTTAATTATTTACATACAAAAAGTGTACCGATTTATGCTCCATTTTTTTATTCGTAAATATAGATTTGCCCGACGTGTAAAAATGTAACCATCTGTTCTTCTTCCTTACTGTTTAATGAGAACTTAAGGGATGACTGGTTGTTGCCTTTGCACACACACACACACACACACACACACACACACATATATATATATATATATATATATATATATATATATATATAAGAGATTTTGAGAAGTTCTTTTCTCAATTTATTCACAAAACATACTTAATACTTTAGTAATTTGGACAGTTTTTAGAATTAAATTTCATCAGCTCATCATATATATATGAAAGTGTGCCTTCATGAACAAAGATTTCCATGTCGGTTACATGCTCCCAAGATACTTGTTGCATAATAATTGCGGACACAAAAAGTATATCTTTGTAGAGTTGCTTTATTTCTTTTAGTACTGAAGATCAAATACATTGAACGTGAACGGGAGTAGAATAGAGTTACTATAAAAATTATAATGTTGAATGAGACATCGATAGAAGGTGAGTTAGCATGATTATAAGCACAAGGAAGATATATAAAAAGTGATCCATGACCGTCCTGTACATATATAAATCTACCATCCGCCCGTGCATTGAATACTGCTGCCATATCTGGTAGGGTGCCCCTGCTATCCACCTATGGGTCTTTGACAAAATCCAACGGAGAATCTGTAATGTGATCGATCCCGACTTGGCAGCTCAGCTATAGTCACTTTCTCACCGGCGCAATTTGGCTTCCTTCTATCTCTTCTACAAATACTTTCATGTCTTCTGCTCCGATGAACTTAGCTCGCTGGTGCCTCCTATAAATGAATTTACTCGAGCCACAAGATTAGCAAATAGGTCCCACCCTTTTACCGTGAAACCAATAAAATGTAAACGCAAATTCTACTCCACAGCTTCTTTTCTCGCACTTCCCGCATGTGGAATTCCATTCCGTTTACTTGCTTTGCCGACAACTACAATCTCCAAGAATTTAAATGTAAAGTCTATAGTCATCTCCTCTCTCACTAACTTGCATCCTCTCTCTCATGCTCCTTTCCCCGTCCAATCTACTCTCATCAATATCCTCATCCTTCTCTTGCCCACTTCCTGACACCCACTATAACCTGTCACTCTTTCTCATAACTTTCTCTCATGCTCCTTTCTCAGTTCACTTCACTCTCATCAGTATTCTCATCTTTCTCTTACCCACTTCCAGACACCCCCTATAACCTGTCACTCTTTCTCATAACTTTCCTCTGTGCACTAGTGGCAGTAAAAAATAGTTTATTTTATCACATTTCTGGCTTTTCGATTTTGTGCTTCCCTGAGAGTTACGAGCTTTTTAAGGTTTAGATGAAGTAACTTTTTTCTTTCTGAATCCTGTTCTTTTATTGATCTTTTCCTTCATTAAGGACTTTTACTTTTTATTTCACTCTCGGTAACACACGATAGTTGCATGATGGCCTTAATGAGGGGGAATTGATTAAAAAATGTGCATTAAAATTTATACAGAACTGCTGAGGTAAGAACAGTGGCACGCGTATAAGACCAATGATTCGAAGCCACAAAGAAGTAAAGGAAAAATGATAACACTAAATTTTATTGTTTGTGTATTTCATGAGCTTTCTGTTACGACAAGCATATTTATATAATCTACTAAAGTCTTGATTAGTCTGTTACTCATTTCTTTGTCTAGTCTAGATGTAACAAGGTTCATTTGGGTAAAGTCGTGGAACAGTTATTGTTATATCAGACCAATGAAGATGAAAATGGATAATGATTTTAAAGTAGTGTACGTTGGTAAATAATGAGTGAAGTCACTGGTGCCTCCTCAACAGGTGTTTACTCGTGCAACCAGACTGGCAACTGGGTCCCACCCATTCACAGTCAGGTTAGCCAAATGCAGACGACAATTCTACTCCTGCAGCTTCTTCTCTCGCACTTCCCGCCTGTGGAACTCGCTCCCGTATTCTTGCTTTCCTGACGGCTACAACCTCCAGAAATTTAAATGCAATGTCAATACTCATCTATTAACCACTGGACTCTAGCTCTCTCCCCACCCCTGTATAACCTTCCCTTTCTCTCCACCTATGTATCTGTCATCGCACCTGCATTCTCAGCTTGCTGTTGCTCCTTTTTAACTAGTTTGACTCCTCACTCTTTTCTAATTAATCTTTTTACATTTATGTAGCCCCCCCCCGCTCATCAGTAGCATTTCTGCCTTGCTTGGGGTGAAATGATTAAAAAAAATACTGATATCCACAATGAAAAGATTTGGACTATCACGATGAGAAAACTTGCGCACTAATCTAATTTTTCCCAGATTAACAGAAATACTTATAGTATCGTATGCCTTACATTGCTGTCTATCCAATCACACACACACACACACACACACACACACACACATGAGCAAGTAACGGAAAATATTATTACAGAGTTGAGAATTCATTGGACATTATATTAAGCAACAAATCTATCTATCTATCTATCTATACACTTGGCTGGCAACCAGTCTACCGCAGAAAGTAATAGCAACCTACTGCGGAATAGTCTTCTGCCCATTTAGTCATTTCCCTTTCCCGACATGATCACCCAAGCGTGTATCACGTTATGGCACTTAACTGACTGATCTATTTATTAAAATCTTCTTTGAAAGTGATGGTTTACATAAAATGTTAAAGGAACAAACGCATTAATAAATATTTGATTACTTCTTAAGCTCTTTAAATTCGCAAAAGAAACGATTAAAAAATATTTTTTTATTAAAAGAAGAAACTGTAACCACAGATTTAACAATAAACTTTGTTAAACTGATTGATGTACTTTGCATAGCTATATCTTACTTTGTGCTTTATTTGAAACCGAAACATTTTTAATTGTTGCAGATTGTTTCACAGTACGTTGTGTTCTCAAGCGGGCCTCAAACCTGCTTAACTTTAATGTGAGTTAACTTATGTTCTTGCAGGTACTGTTTGACCAGAAGTTGAACGAACGCGCCTTGAAATAGACATTTCAGAGAATTAAACATTTTTATTAAGTAATCATCATACTCGTTTTCATCATTGGTCCCATGAACAGCTGTGCTTATACGGTCGCTGCACAACTGAGCATCTGACAAGTTCTTTCCATGTATTTAGATTAAACGTCAGAGATATATTAATTTATGCGCTGCCTGGATTCGATATGTACACTACCGGCCATAATTATTAGGCAACCCCAGTGTTTTAAAAGAATGATGTATTTCTTACTATTTTTTAGTATTTATTGCTAAGCGTATAATTGTAAATGAAAATAGAATGGTTCTTTTGTTAATAATGCACAATGACATGTGCATTAAATGAATTTATAAATAATTAATAATTACCTATATTGCAGTTTCATCAATGAAAGAATGTAGAAACTTCAGGATGATTCGGATGATTTCATCTTTGCTTCATTGCCTTGTAAATTTTTGCAGTGTAATAATAAAAAAGGAACCATTCTATTTTCTTTTGGCAATAAACACTAAAAATTGCATGAAATACATCATTTCTTAAAAAAAACTGGGGTGACCTAATAATTATGACCGGTAGTGTACATCTAGTGGAGCCCATCTCTTTGCCGGATAAACTAGAGCGAATGATTCCCAACTTCATGATCTGTCTTGTACATGAACACGTGGTCCTTCAATGCATCAGGGAACACCACCCCGCATTGGTTGTTAACGTCATTTTATGAATTCAACAACTCAGCGATGGCGTGTCATTACCGCACTGGTTGCATTACCACGGGATCCCAGTTTACTTCATTGTGCGAGATGGCCCGTGATCTCACAAAACGGTTATTATTAACTGATATGTCCCGGAAAGAAGATTATAAATATATAATATATTATTCGAAGTAGCCAAGAGGTTTTGGCAAATGTAACCGGGTAGAATAATCTAGTCGTAATGGACGTTACTCGTCGTAGTCGTATGCAGTATTCTGAAACGTAGGCGTATTCAGTAGACGTAGACCTATAGCCGTAGACCAATAGACGTAGACTAATATCGGTACTCGCCTTAGTCTGTATTTATGGCTAACACCATCCAGTCATAATACTGTGAGAGGGAACCAAGGTGTATGCATATTCATTACATTAGATATTCATTACATCATAAACTTTGCAAAATTTGTTTTTAATCCTACTGAGTGTGTAGGCACACTCGTCCCTTAAAAATCCTGGTGCGTGCCTAGTGGGATACTGGTTTAGTCCTCGATGACTCGAACATGTGATAGGCAAATATATATATATATATATATATATATATATATATATATATATATATATATATATATATATATATATATAATCCAAAAAAAGAAGTGTATATAGGTAAAATCCCATAAACCAGATCTTATTAATATTAATTTTATCAATATTAAAAATGATCCAGGTGGAGGGCTCGATGTAAATAGTATTATCTTTTTACAGAGCCAAATATGTATATTATATCAATAAATTCCAAAATTTACATTCTGTTGATTGCTATTTCAGCGAGAAAATTCTCGCTTCATCAGCAACGATCAAAATCAATTTTTTTTATTTTATATATATAACATAGTACACTTGTTATGCAATCCAGGTAAATTCCGATAGAGACGAACTCAAGAGAACTCAATGTTAAATTCATTTATTTAATTTAACAGAGTAATATAATTTATAAAATATTTTAGATTATTACAATGGGTAATACATATTTCGCAGTTAAATTTTTTCCATGTTTTTTAAGAGAACAGATAGGAGGTTTGAGACGCTTTTACGAGAAATGGTGTCAACATTTATTTCTCGTGATTCCGTATTTCCTTTTATTGTATTTCTTTGTCCTTTCTGTTCTCTTCTTGTTTTCAATTCAGTTTTTTTCTGTTTCCTCTTTTTTCTTTCTTCTTTTCTCTTTTTTCTCTTTTTTCTTTTTCTTTTTTCCACTTTTTCTCTGGCCCTTTTCTCTGGCTTTTTTCTCTTCTTTAGATTAATCAATCGTCTATCTTTTCTTTATCCTTGCTTTCCTCTTTCTGTGGGGTTCTTTTTCGAATGAGCGAGAAAGTTTCGTAAATAACCGTTATAAATGTCTATACTAATATGGATATGTGAGCGTCTATGTAAAATTGAATAGAAGAAAAGGAATTTGGAGGGGGTTGAGAACCAACTGGGTCTGACGAGCCCCGATAATAACATCAGGACGCGGTGAAATATGCCTTACCCATTGTAATAATCTAAAATATTTTATAATATATATATATATATATATATATATATATATATATATATATATATATATATATATGCTTTAATAATTTAGCCCCAAGAAATTCCATTATCTACTAAGTCGTAGAAAGGTACTAGAAAAAATGAGTATACATTATTGATGAGAAAGGACAATAAAAGAATGTATTTACGGGAAGACAGAAAATGGTGATTGACATTTCATGCAAGATTGTAGGTGGCAGGGAAGTAAAATTCGAAAGAGAGTTCCACATCTTCATTGCACGCCTCTTCTTTGTGGTGTTGTGAGAAACGTAACAAATGTTGGCAAATATCTTAAATCAGTGTGAATATTTTTAATAGAATAAGTGGATGGTTTCATAACATTTCGCAAGTTCACTTGATTAACTCACTTTTGATAATACAGAATAAAGGGTGTCTCTATTAACGTTTCATTCAAAATATATTTCTACATAATTTGTCCATAGTATATAAAAGGTAACTCTTCAAACTTTCTGTTTAATTTTAATAATTTGCTTTTGATAGAAAAGAAAGTAATTTAAAGAAAAGTGTAAACCAGTAAACCAAAACCAAATTCATTTTAAATATTACTTTGTCACTCAAAATATATTAGCAATATTCATACGTAAGATGAGTTCTCATAAAATGTGGTTTAAGAAGTGTAATAATGTAAATATTTTTTAACGTTAAAATTCAACGTCTTTTAATTTTAACATATCAGCAAACAAACCCCGACATTTTTTTATCCAATAAACCTAATTTCCATATATTTTCGTCGTAAACAATCGATAATTGCAGCATTATTCAAATAGATTTACCAGATACAACAAGAAAAATATGCACAAATCTTCAGTCAGTCAGTCAGTTAAGTGCCATATCTGAGACACACTTTGGGCAATTATGTCTCAAAAGAACCTGAAACACATGCCTGTTTACAAAGGCTGAGTTAGTATCAAGAGAAAACAGATAATAGCATTCGTTTCGTTAATATTTTGGGAATTTCAAGAGAAGTTTTCAATTCCATTGTAGCTTTAAAAGTTCTTCGTGATTTTGGACATAGTCTTCTGTGTCGCACTCTTTCTATTTTTTTCTAATATAAGTCCCTCCATTTTACCGTTGAAATACTTTAATGTAACAGTTTATTTTCTCGCACTTCCTGCATGTGGATTTACTAGCTTCCCTAATAGCTACAATCACAAAATGTCAATTTCCATCTTCTTGAATCTCGTTTATCTTTTATCCTTTGTTAATACGCGCACTGTACCCAGTCTTTTTTCTAACTCTAAACTTTTGTGCACTAGTGGTGGTCCCACTTTGCTTGTGATAAAATAATTTTTTCTTCAAAACGTGTTATTCCTTCTTAAATGTTGAGTTTACAATCTATAGCATTGCTTATCAATTAGTGTTATAGTCCTTCATTTTAAGATATTTTTACTTTGGTATTTGTCTATATTTCAGAGATAAGGTAGTATTTACACTATGTACATGGCCAAGTGGATAAAGACGTTGATTAGTTCCAGTGACTTGACCCAAAGTGTTGTAAATCCAATACCAGGCTACAGCAGTGGTAAACAAGTAACTTAGAGAGTTCGGTTAGAAGGAGATAACTCATGACTACCAAAAGAGGTTTCGCACAAGGAATTAGAATTATATACCCCAGTGATCGGAATAAATGGTTTGCTTCTAAATTTATTTTACTTGAAGAAGGTCGTTAACCATTGACGATTTACACTATTCGGACTATTGCCTTCGTCTTTGTTGCCATTTGCATATAATAAGAAAAGAAGTCTTGGGAAACTTAACCCTCACGGGTCATAATAACGGTTATAGAGATAGGGAAAGGTAGTTAATCACTTACCTGATGAGGTTGTTTGAACGGGGCTGAGGAGACATGGCAAAAATAGAAAAACTGCAGAGTGCGGGAAGGAATAGAAAGATTTGGAGAGTCATGATTGCCTATGAGAAGTCATATGTAACCACGTGTTTGCACCATGGAAAGAAAATTGCTTGATAATAGCGGAAGCTAAAGATTAAGGTCATCTTATGGTCACTTTTCCCCAAATCTTATTTAAAAACATTTTAGTATTTGCGTTTGTGCAACCGGAAGATATGTCCACAATATAAGATACGCAGATGATACTGGTTTCATGCTGACTCCAAAAAAAAAAAAAAAAAAAGGAATAACCATCAACAACAAGAAGACATAAGGTAGGATCATGATCATCAAACAAGAGAAAAGTCCAAGATGCGAGTTACAAACAGGAGATGTCAACATCAAGCGTTTTAACAGAAGATTGAATACCCTGAAATCTAGACACGAATTTGACAAGTGAATGAAGCATTTCAAAAAGTTAATGAAGATACTAAGAAACGGAAAAAAATCATTAGAAACAATGAAAAGTTATCCATCCTTTTATATAATAGTGAATGCTGGACAATCTCTCCACGAAACAGTAGAAAATATGGTTCTTCTGAAGGATATGGAAAACTCCATAGACAGAACGTTTAAGCAAGAAGTAAGTCTTAAAGAAAATGGTAACAGAAAGAAAACTTCTACTCAAAATCAGAAAAATACACCTGAAATTTATTAGACTCATAATGAGGAAAGAGTGATTAATTTTAACAGTCACAGGTAAGAAAGATAGGAAAAGGCAGCGAACTAATTACCTGAAGGGCTTGTGGAAACGGATGGCTGAACAGGATTCGTGACCCTTAATAAAGAGAGAAAAACTGCTAAGTGGTACAAAGGAGAGAAAGTTGTAGAGAGCCATGATCATCTATGTTTTAAAGAGACGAAGCACATAGAACAAGAAGAAGAAAGTTATCTTTCAGCCTTAGCATCCTATATCATACTTTGCAAACAGAGTTGGTGAAAGTTTTCAGTTGCCTTCAGATATTTTCGGTATATTATACAAATTTTTGATGTATACAGGAACGGTGACATCAAAACTTTTCTGGAACATAGCTTTTGATATCTGATCAGATGTCATGATCCTGAAAGACATATTTTTCTCAGAACCCCAATAGACTCTTCTCATTAAGAAAGGTATTTTCCAAAGTACGGTGTAAATGATAAAACCAAATCAAATTCAAGGTAATTGTGTCGTTCATACTTTATTGCGGATGGCAAATTAGGAAAAATTCTGAATTTGAATTTTAAATTCATTTAATAAAATGAAGACACAGTGTCTTTGTCATTTATTTCCAGTAAATGACAATTTGCTATTTTCCCTAAAATGTCCAACACAGTCAGGGGACAATGTTAACAATGCGGAAGTAATTCACCTGTTTTCAGTGAAAAAAAATACAACAACTAATATTTGTAGCTATTTAAATTGGACTACAATGTTGTTCTTCAGTGTCTCATAGTTCCTCAACGCCATTAAATCAGAATTAGTTATTATTCAGGTTTTTGCAGAAGTAACTGCGAACGAAGGAATGATTCAACGGTGGTTTCGTAAAATTATTTTTAAAGATGGGAATATTCAAGATAAATCTCAAAGTAAATCCGGCACTAATTAAAGAAGAAAATTATTAAGTTTGTTTTGTTTACGGTTTATTTACCCTTTTGGTGTTATTTAAAGCCAAATGAAAATAAAATGAAGAAAAATGTAAAATTATTATTGCATCAGGAAAGCAATAAATATTTTATTATTTTAGTATCTAGATGCGTTGCAGAAACATGATCAAAAACATATGCTAAATGAATTTCATAATGGACATCCAAGAATCACAAGCTATGTATACTGGACCAAAATGGAGAAAAAATTGAACAAATAGTAAAAGGTCAAAAGGTTGTGCTCTGGCAGCAAAATGAACACCCACAAAATTACAACCTTGGTTAACGACAGTTACTTTGTGGTCAAGACTGCGCATACATTTTGCAGGAACAATAAACGGATTAGATTATCTTGTGGTAGTGGATGGCTTTACTAAGTGACCCGAAATTTGTAAGTTCCAAAAACCAACTTCAATGGTGATAGTGAATTTTTTATACGAACTGTTTGAAAGATATGGAATTCCGGATACCATAGAGTCAGATAACGGTGCACAATACACTACTCACAAATTTAAAAACTTTTGTGAAATGCTCTCGTTTGAACATATTACTACCCCGCCCTATCGGACAAACGCACAAGCTAAACGTTTTGTGAGTACTTTGAAGAGAGCTTTGAAAAAGTATGTAATGAAAAAGTGAGCGAGGAAGCGCTAGAATTTTTTGAGACTTTATTAGATAACGTTAAATCCCAATACAGATAATAAGATTGTCTCTAGTAGAATTGATGTTCTCAAGAAAAAAAGTCAGTATTCAACAATTTGTTACGCGGTCAAAAAAAGAATAGGAACAGATAGCAAAAAGGAGATTAAATAATTTCAAAATTGGCGAAAAAGTGTTTTTTCAGAGTGTATAAAGATTGAAAGGAAATATAAGAGGTAGGTGTAATAATGTCTCGAATTGAACAATTGTTATGTAGTAAAAGAAAAATATAGGAACATAAAAGACACTGCAATCAATTAAACAAAAGATTTATTGAATAAAGGCCTGAAGGAAAAAAGATCTTATGTATGATATTTTTGATGTAACAACAATCCAAAAAATCGTTGGACGTACAAGTACAATTTTTTTTTTAATCATATCACCCCAAGCAAAGCGATAATGCTACTGATGCGCAGGGGCCTACTTAAGAGTAAAAAGATTGGAAAAGAGAAAGCCGGAAACCGTATCCTAAACAGGAAACAAGGGATGAGCCTCTTTACCTGTTCAATAGACGTGGGTGGAGTGTGAACCGGGCGATAGTTTAGTCTATAATTGTCCAGGCCCCACTTAAGCATCTCTAAAATCATGATACCTGAACCACCCTTACCCCACTGTAATATAAATCTAATCTAAACTTATTTATAAATAAAACTTTGTGTGTGTGTGTGTGTGTGTGTGTGTGTGTGTGTCTGTATCCGTTACCTATAGACTCCGAAATGGCTGAAGCGATTTTCTTGAAAATTTACACAGTTGAAATATAAGCGTCTGCGTGTGTTCTTAGCTAGGTTTTGTATCGAGGTACCCCCGATAAATATTGAAAATCGATAATCGAAAAAATCGGGTTATACAAGGAGTGGTCCAATTTTAATCAAATTTGATACACTCATTGACAAAGACATAAGAAACGATATTAAGAAGTTTCAAGGTTGCAGTTCTTACAATAGTACAGAAAATTGATAATATATATGCAAAAGTTTTCATTACACCCGAGCAACGCCGGGCTATACTGCTAGTCTTTTCATACATGAGCGATTTTAACTAATAAATTATGACATCTTCCAGAAAAAGAGAAACTAGAGATTAACCCAAAACGTAAAAATACAACATTCAGTGCGCTGGCGGACTTTCCAGAAAGAGGAGAGGAGAATAGTGATAAATAAAAATAAATTATTTACTAATAAATGAAATCCTAAACGCGGATATGTTGTGGAGTAAACAATACACTCTGGTGATACAGTTGAACTAGTTTTAAATAAAGAACTCTAAGTAAAGAAGGCAGTTCAGTCAGGCAGTCTGCTATCTGGCTCGTAACCGTCAAGCTCTTGCACTAAGATTCGGCTGGGATGAATAGACACGCTTTGTGCCCTATTTCGCGTATGCGGGGACCAGGCAAATTTTGACCCTTGTCTCCACATTAGACCCGAACTTATATCACATCTCTTCTGAGTAGCAAAGCATGGGTAAATACTAACAGGTTTCAGTCAGGCAGCCTGCAAAAGTAAATTGACCTCTCTGCCTTAAGACAGAGAACTACTCAATCGAGGTTAATTATACGGACAGAGACTCAGCTGAGAAGAATAAACAAGCTTTGTGCCTGATCTCGTGTTTGTGGGGTCTGGGTAAATTTTGACCTTTGAACCTTACTTTATATGACATCTTATCAGTCAGGCAGCCCGCAAAAGTAAATTTCCTGATCTCACGTATGCGGGAGCCGGGTTAATTTTGAACTTTGAACCTTTCGTTACACCTCTTAGTGGGGAGGCATAGGTAAATACCAGCCCGTTAGGCAGACTGCATCAGTCCGTCGAGGTCTTTGTCTTCGGGCAGCTAACTACTCAGTCGGAGCTAGTTTTACGAAACGAGACTCGGTTTTAGAGGAATAGACAAGCTTTGTTCCTGAACTCGCGTTTGTACGGGTTGGGTAAATTTTGACCTTTGAATGTCTCCTTGCGTTACATAGTTTCTCGTTAGAAAGGCATAGATAAATACCAGTCCGTTGTAGCTAGGCAGTCTGCAACAGTTAGACGAGCTCTCTGTCTTCAAGCAAAAACGACTCAGTCGGGGGTCGTTCTAGGGACAGTGATTTGACTGAGAAGACTAGAATTACATGACCTTCGTATGTTGAAGCTGGGTAAATTTTGACTTTTGAATCTGTCCTTGCACCACATCTCTCAGTGGGAAAGCATAGGCAAATACCAGCACAATGAAGTCAGACAGTCCCCAGTCTGGCTTGTAGTTGTTAAGCTTGAAGTCTTTGGACAGAGAACGACTTAGTCGGGGCTCGGTTTACAGACCAAAACTCGGCTGTTTTAGTTTAGTTTTTCGTTTCCATTTTTGTTAACCTATTTGTTTTATTTTCGTGTTACGTCGCCCATTTTGCCTTGGTAAGTCTTGTTATTTTTAACCTGAGTTTTTTTAATTTTTCCCTTTGTAGTATTTTGTTTTTATTTTACGTTTCTAATTAAAAAAGGAAAACCTTTTTATGTTGTTTGATTTAATTTTACCTTGTTTTGTTTAACTGTGCCATTTAAGTGATTATTCTTTTTAGTCTACACGTCAAACGTTTATTTCATTTGTTTTTTGTTCTCATTTGTGAAATTTATAATTTTTCATATCTCTGTAGAAAGTTCTTGATTTTTTTATTAGTTATCTTAGTTTTCAAGTCCCACTTGTTTTTTGAACTAGCTTATGTCGGTCATTTTATAATTTTTTTGTTTGTCTCATTAAATTTGTTTTTTGCTGTATTTGTTTAAGATTATTATTTTTGATATTTCTTTATTTTTATAAAAATTTTATTTTTAACAATTCCGCCTTCTTTAAAAGGATAAAAAAGAAACTTTAAAAAATTAATAAAAATTGGCCGACAAATACCGGTTAATTAAAAAAAAAAGTCTGTTTGGGCAAAATAAAAAACAAAACAAAACACTTCTACTTTTGATAAAAAGAGTCAATCAACTTTGACTGAGACTGTAGCTATAAAGAAAAATGAAGACCTCATTGAAAAGAAAAGTATGGAGGCCACGTTTGACCAAAATCAAGAAAGTCAGGAAAACGGAACATTTCTGAGTGGCAACATGTAGTAGCTGAGAAATTACCCTCATGGTTAATCCCTACCGAAGTGTGTCATGAACATGACGGAGTTTCTCGAGGAAGCCAAGGGTAACACACATCTTATCAAAGAATATGGGTTTTTGGTAGATTCTGTGGAGTTACTTTCTTCTTCCTGCCCAGAGAAGAATGTCTCTGTAGTTCTGACTTCAGTCGACCCAAATCCCTCTTTGGCAGGGTCTATTCCTTCTTACTCGCCTGTAATGGGCATGCCAACGACCATGTGTTCTGTGGAAGATTTTTCGCTTGTGTCCATTTCACCTTTGCCCGCCGCTGGTGTGATTGAGGAAAAGGGGTAATGGCAAATTGTTGGTAAAATAAAAAAAAGAAGCTCCATTCAGTAGGACCTTTGTCCCTAGAGGCCCCCAGGGGTAAAGGCACAAACAGATTCACTTCCTTTATCTCGACCAGCTATGTCGAACAAATCAGAAACCAGAAATTAAAGTACGTACCAAATTTTGAAAAGATCGAAACATTACAGCAACTGAAGGAGGCTTTAAACGCAAACTAAAAAACACTACTTTTTTCAACACACCTAACCCATCCCCTGCCTAAACTCCTACCAGCACACCTAAAAAATCAAATTCTCTCTCTCTCACACACACACACACACACGAGAAATCACCCTAGAGACTCCAATGAATCAGCAGAAAGAAAAAGTCAAAACCTATTTACAATACTGGGCAAGAGGTGTATCTAATAACGAAAGAGCAAGAGGAAAAATGGCATCTTAGTCCAGAAAGACTGAAAATCTTAAACGTTTAATTAAAAGGAAAACAGTGAATGGACGCACATTAGCAAAAACTAATAAAAAGGTTTAGGAAAGCCCCCAGATTTCTCTAACACTAAGAGAATACTGATTGTAAAGAGATCCAGTGTAGGTGAGCGAACGGCGTGTGAGGAAAAAGTTGATTAGGGGATTAAATCCCGTGATAGTGAGACCGTAGCTTTATCTAGGGCAGAGTTGTCTTCCTTGCTTATCAAGAAAGATAAACGGACCGTAACTACAAATGCAGGCATATGTGAGGCATTTCATAACTACTTTCAGGATCTTTTTCCCCAGGAAGACCAGTCTGAGTACTGCTCAGTTCGACGCCTATTTAGTCGACTTTCCCCGCCTGCTGAAGAGCTCGGTACAAAGGAGCCATTTTAAAGTGTTGGAAATCTGGGAAACGCTGAAGGAGAAATTTTCGGGATTACATGGTGTACTTATACGAATGATATTTGAGGCAGTCACCTGTCTTTGATTCTTTGCAGGAACTGATTTACAGTACCTCAATGAAGCAGGGGTCTGTATTTGAACGCTTCATCAGGGGTGCGACCAAAGACAAAAACGGATGATATTTTAACGATGTTAAACACAGATTTAAACATTTTAACTAAGAGTTTGCAGTCTGTCCTCTCTAGTCTGATTGTCCCCGAAAAGACTTGTATTGTGAAGATCAGGACTAGTTAGAACAGCCTTCATAAGTTCACAGTGAAGCCGTGCTGATCACTTTAAATCAGTTCAAGGCATTCGATACGGCTGACCATGGATTTCTTGGGTTGTTTTTTTTAGCTGTCGGTTTGGGCCGTATTATCGCACCTAAATCCGACTTCTGTGTACGTCTTACGGTGCGCTGGTGGAAAAAATGGAGTTTGATCGTAGCCTTTCGTATTGTCTCGCTCCATTCATCAAGGTTGTTTGCTTTTGTCTTTGTTGTATATTCTTGCATTTGAGCTTTTTCTTCGCAAGTTAAAGATGAATCTGGTCATACGTAGGACTTCTCTATTGGGTGCTACCGCTTCGGCTAGGTAATCTTCATATGATGACAACATTTCGATTCTTGTGACGAGTAGAGCCAAGATTGACGAAATCAGCAAGGAAAAGAGGGTACGAAACCGAGATTAACTGTGACAAGTTTGGTGGTTTGCAGTTGGGTTTCTCTTCCCAGGCCCTCTCTCTGGACGGACGAGCCGGTCAAGATACTTGACGTCTGGTTCGGTCCCAATCTATTCTTGAAAATGAATTGGTTAAAGATGCAGGAGTAGGCCGAATTTGCAGTTCGTCTGTGGTCCTAAAATAATGAGAGAGAGAGAGAGAGTGAGAAAGTGTGTGTGTGTGTCTCATACATCTACCCGATTCTCCTTTACCGAATTTCAATACTTTCACTTCCGTGTGCCATACTAATATGATATTAGTAATGCTCCTGTCCTTCTTGTGGGAAGGTAAGGCCCTAAAAGAATTTCGGGAGATCTGTTACGCCACCTTTTTGAAGGTGGTCTGAAAAAGTCTTGCGTTGATATTCGTCAATATACTCTTCGCATAGCATTCATAGATTAATTGTGTCAGTGATCCGATAAGGTCGAATTCTGGAAGCAAGACGCCCGTAAGAACTTCATATTTCTGAGAAGTTTACTTGTGCGAAGTGGAGGCCCGCTGTTTACCCCGAGGCGAGTGCTCCTTCTACTGTGCCCTCAAACGTCTTTTATGTGCGACGCATATTTCTCCGACGTTCAGGCGTTTCTCAAGGTATTATATCACGTTAATGAGGAGGGTCTGTTCAAGATGATTGATAGGTGAGCTCAGTCTGACAAAGCAGGAGCCTTGCTCTATAGAAGCTTGGGCACATAGGTTGAAGTGTTTTACTAATAAAGAGACGTCCTTCACCTGGCTAGTGATTCGAAAGTCTATCGGGGTCAGCAAAATACTTTTTTTTTCAGCGGGCTTGGAAAATTCTTTTGGAGACCCTGAGTCACACCTTCTATCACTGCAGTGTCGTAGTCCCTTTTAGAAAAGTTGTTGAAGATATGGTTTCCACGCTGCTTGGAAGGCTTTATGAGAGTTGTGTTATGGACGACATGTCAGACAAAAAATTATGGGGGGTGAGAAGTTCATCTCTTCCCTACTGATCTTATTTTTTAAGCATCAGCTTAAAGTACAATTTGGACGGAAAAGTGGCAGATCCCTCTATCGAAATTTTCGCAAAAGGTTGGTGACTCTTGCGCGTCTGTATTGAGTAAGAGAGACTGATTTAGAGTGGCATTTTGATACTGGTTAGTCGTTAGAATATTACTCTAAGTGGATTGCAGTTCAGTACAAAATAGGTTGGTTTCGGTTTATTGTCTATATTTTTTCTTTCAAAGAATGATTAGTGTTGCAAGCTCATTGCCTCATTGTATTTCTGTCGCAACGTTCTTTAGTTTTGTTCCCTTCTCCTCTCTCCCATGAGGTGTCCAGAGATGTCAGTTCTCTGGTAGATGTGGTATGCTTTTCGCGTTTTGGTGTGTCTTTTTCATATTTATTGATGTGTTTGGATGAGTGTGTGTTTGAACGAATAAAAGTTTAAATTATTAAAATCCCAGATTGATTCCGTTTAGTTAACTGATATTTCTGTCATAATTAAGGATTAGGGTAAGGGGTTTATTACTAACACTATTTTATTTAATTTCTTGCAAACAGAATTGTATATATGAGGGCTATAGAGACTTCATGCAGATCCTGAGATATTGTAGTGGATTTTGTAAGAATGATTAGTAAGAATGTGTTGTTTTTGTGTAAAGAATAGTGTGATATGTTTGGATCAGTGATTGTATCTAGCTAAATGTATTTATAAGAGAGAAGACAGTATTTTCTGCATCCTCTAACAAGCCTTGCGCCATATTTTAGTATATTTACAAAATAAATAATACGTTGGAGTTAGTCTAGAGTAATTATAGCAGATGTCACAGCGAGCAGTTTAAGCATAAGCTTATATTATAAGAATTAGAAAGAGAGTTATAACAGGAACCTATGACAAATGGAACAAAAAGAGCAAGAGAGAAGGAAATGTAGCGCACTATGGTTTGATATATGATATAGCTTGTGACCACAATGCTGCTTTTATAACAATGAAGTAAATCATATTTTGAAAACTAACCAGGTAGTCTAGTTTTATGAGGTACAACATTCGGAGCCAGTAAATTACCTTCTTTTCGCTAAAACAGCATTATAATAACCATAAATAAATAAAATGAACAAAATAATAAAAGTTTTGACAACTAACAATACTCTTCATCATATAACCTCTACAAATATTACTACTTGTACTATGACCGGGATATTATAATACTAATACTAATACTAATACTAGTACTTTAACCGGGATGCGGTAACGCTAATACTAGTACTATAACTAGAAATATTTATTAAATAAGTACCCGTAAAAAGAGGAAGCTAAAATACCAACTACAGTCCGGGGATGCTAAAATCAAGCAGGTACAGGAATTGAAATACTTGCAAAGTGTTCTAACAAAGCACAGAACATGCAACATTGGTATCCGAAGGCGTATTGGCATGAACAAGGATACATTCCAGAAGCTGAGTAAAGTATTGAGAGACAAGAAAATTTCGTTGGAAACCAAGAAGTGAGTACGGAATTGTTATGTGATGTCAGTCCTTCAATATAGTAGTGAATGCTGGACAAACCCATAAAAAAATGAAGGAAATCTAGTTCTACAGAAGAATGTTGAGGATACAATGGACAGAACATGTGAGCAACGATGAGGTTTTGGAGAGAATGAAAACTAAAAGAAAAATACTTTCCATCAGCTGAAGTTTTTGGGACATGTAATGAGGAATCAGGCTTTAGAGAATCTGATATTCCCAGAACAGATAGAAGGAAAGCGAGACAGGGGAAAGCAACGCATGACATACTTGAAGGGCTTGTGCAAATTGATGGCAGAGCAGAGTTTAGGAGAGGTAACAAGAGAAAGGGTATTACGAGCTATAAGGGATAGGGAGATGAGGAAGGCCATGATCACCTACGTCCTGAAGGGACACGACACATAGAACAAGAACCATCGTTATCAAACTTACTAGCATACTTTCAGTTCAAATCTTTTCACAAATAACCTTTCTTTGAAGAGTGTGACAGTTACTATGACTGATAAAAGTCAACAATAAAAATGAAAATAAAATAATTCTTTTGCTAATTATCACACACACACACACACACACACACACACACACACACACACACACACACACACACACACACACGAAAGAACAAAACAAAAAACAAAGAATGTTATAACTTAATATGCTAATTTTCTTCTTTTAGTTATTGATTCGTGTAGCGTCTGTAGTTTCATCGACATAATTATCGTTTATAGTAGTGAACTGCTATCGGGAGAACCAGACGCCCTCAAATGGGTAGTAATACACACAATAGGTTATATAATAATCAATGATGGTGTATTTACTTTGAATTTCAATACATAGTTCCATTGTGTATATGTGCATTTAATATAAAATTCTATAACCAAGGAGATAGATCAATAAACGCCAACTGAAAATGCTCATTCGAATGAACTGCAGTGCGGAAAGTTTCTGACACGTGTAATTTTGCCAAATGAAATACACAATCATTCATTATTAAATTACGTATTAAAAGATGTAAAATAAATTACCATGGTTTTCAGAGGTTTATTCGAAAGGAGTTCAAATTTATGTAGTTTCTAAATCTTTTACTTAGTATAATTTTCACTTGAAGACTTTTTTTATAATTTTTTATTAATGTGAACTGCATTCATGTCTTTGATATATTAGATGTAGCCGAAAGATTATCTCAGTAGAGCAGGGGAAACAAAACTGGAATTAATAGTTTTGATTGTTGTTTTAAAGCCAGACAATCCAACAGTATGTATGTGCATAGTTTATAAATGCACAAACACAAACAAATACGTAGATTATTTAGATGAAGAGATTTAACACAAACACACACGCACGCGTACATGAGTATGCACAAAATGAAAGCACATACATACAAGTTTACATTCAGATTATTCCTACCTGTTCATATATATACAATAATTACTGATATTATCTGTAACTTTGAGTTGAATAATGATAAGTCAAAGATTAGCTTCGATAATTTAACCCATTCTTAGTTTTGCTTATTTAGTAATTATATATTTTCGGTTGATCATTTCTATAGCCTTCTTTTAGGTATTGAATCCACAGCGAAATTGAGGAATATTTTCTATTGTTTATAAAACGACAATTAATAATCCAGACCAGTTTTGTTGATGACCAAGAATGCAAACCAAAAGAAATGATGTCATTCATATAGAGACACCGGAACAAATTACTTATGAAATTTGATAATGAAGTAAGTAATAAGACAGAAGAACCATACAAGCTACAGTAAAAACATAATGCAACACAAAGAATGAAATCAGTTGTCCGAATAACTCTTGAATGATAACGAAATCATAATCGAAGAGAATAACCTCCATGTTGTTTGCACATATAAATTGGCAAATCTGTTAAGTAAGATAATCAATCAACATAAAGGATAACTTTAATTGATTGATCACATCTTGAACATGTAAAAATCAGCCATTTGACAATGCATTGAATACTGTTGTCATATTTGGTCGGGCGCCCCTGCCATTCATCGTAGGATTCTCGACAAGCTCCAAAGGAGAATCTGTAAAGTGATCAGTCCCGACCTGGCAGTTCGACTCCAGCCACTTTCTCACCAACTTAATGTGGATTCCCTCTGTCTAGTCTACAAATATTTTCATGGTTTAGCTCACTGATGCTCCCTCTGTGTGAATATACTCGAGTAACCAGACTGGCAACAAGGTCCCACCCATTTATAATTAAATCAATTAAATGCAGCTGCTACTTCTATTCCATGAGCTTCCTTTCTCGCACTTCCCGTCTGTAGAACTCACTTCCGTATACTTGCTTCCTTGATGACTACAATCCCCAAGAACTTAAATTGCAACGTCAATTCCCATCTGTTGTCCACTTGACGCTATTCTTTATCTCGTCCTTTCCCCATCATCTCGAGTATCTTATTCTTTTCCTTTCTCACTCTACCCTTGCAAATGTCATCACACCGGTATTCCCATCCTTGTCTTGCCCTTTCTCCAATACCTCCTGCAACTGGTTCGTCCTTCTCTTTGCTTTTCCCCTGCTTAAACTTTCACTCTTCTTTTATGTAACCCCCTCGCACCAGTGGCGGTACCGCCTTGCTTGGGATGAAACGATTACACACACACACACACACACACACACACACACACACACACACACACACACACACACATACACACAGCGTTGGAATATATATATATTGTAGGTGTATTTGATGTTCCTGTTTATTTACGAAGGTTAGCGGTCAGTATAAAACACTCTGTGTTAATTTGATCAACACATACGATAACACATACGATCAACACATACGATATTTATATTATTTTTAGTCGTATCAATGCATTCATTTTAGTTGTTAGTATCACAATGTTTTAAGCAGAATTGAGCAGCACAAAAAACACTTAATAAGTGAATTGAGAAAGATCAATATCCATAGATTGAATAAAGTGTTCAGTTTTAAATTTCCTGAAGCTTTTCCAGATCGATAGTAACCTGAAGAAGGTAGAAAGGATCAAGAATCGAGGCGTGATAATAACAGTAAAATGAAAAAATTAGGGGGAGAGCAAATAATGTAATTACTTACAAAATCTGAATGAAGATTATCCAGATTAATAGGCACCTGAATAAATCCGTAACGTGATAGTAATAAAAAAGATGAGAGCAATTATACCAGCTGCAAATAATGTAAATAATTTTTCATTTCAGAAGTTCAAACAAAATAATAAGATAATAATCTACAAGTCAAACTTACTGAATTTAGCACTACAATGAAGTGTCGTAATTATTAATAAAGCGCATTCACTTGGGAAAGGTACTAATCTGTCTCTTCCCTCCAGTTATAAGTTAAATAACAAGACAGATTGGGTTCTATAGCCTTGGTCGGCAACAATCTACCGCAGAAATAGCAACCTACTGTTGGATAATCTGCCCAGTCAGTCATGTCTCGAAAGAGACATGATCGCCAAAGCGTGTTTAACGTATGGCACATAACTGACTGACCTTTTGCTTAAGATGACACGTATGGACCACTATGGATCGAACTTAGTTTTCAATAGTAATTGATATGGAAAAGCAGATTGATGTCCATATCACTAGAACAAGATAGACAAATGGACGCCTTCTTTGATTCAAATGAAAAATTAAGTTTTCAATATTGCTTGACATACGCGAAGGAGAGGCAACAAAAATTTGATTCTGCAGAAGGATACTAAGAATTTCATAATTGGAGCGAATAAGCAATGATGAAATCTTAAAGGAAATAGAAAAAATACACACTCAGAAGCAGGAAGAAACAGCTCTGAAATTTCTTGGACACATAATGAGGAAGAAGGACTTGGAGAAATTAACACTCACAGAGCAGATCAAGGGCAAGAGAGATAGAGAAGGTAATGATTCACCTACCTGACGAGTTTGTGCGAATAGATGGCAGAATGGGGTGGTGGATGTCTTAGCAAAAGGAGAAAAATGATAAAGGCCACAAAGGATAGGAAGTTTTAGAGAGCCATGATCAACAATGTCCTGAAGAAAGACATATGTGACAGCTTGTTAACCACCACCCATAAATATATAAGTAGGTGCTTTTGCACAAATTGCTTATATAAATTTACTTTAACTTGATATCTTATATATTTTCTTTCTATTTCACATATACGTGTATAACCATCTAAATTTACTGGTAAATTTTAAATTTACTAAGTTTAATTTAACTTCTGTGCATATTTCTAAGTATTGTAACGATTTACACTATTCATGTCATTCAATCTGTTGTTTTCATTTTTATTGCCGTTGTACGGTCTAGTCTTTTACTAGTGATATATGTTGAAATTTCAAACTGTACCCTTTATTTAGTTCATGGGCTAGATTGTTATAAAATTCTACATCTCAAGTTTTGTTTGGATAAATATCTCAGTACTGCTGTGGCCAAGCATTGAACTCATAACGTTTTAGTTTAAGGTCAAGTTACTTTTTGGATTACTTAACCATTTTTTTTTATCCAATTGGCCGTATCGCAAATATGACAATAAATATGAGACAACAGTCTAAATGATATAAATAGAGTTAATAACTCTGTTTATAACTTTTCTAATGCTATATCAATTCATGACGTAGGCGATGTTTGATCTGTACAGATTCATTTTTTTAATATCTATAAAATGTCACGATTTCTTTGGAAAATCTGTCGACCTGTTTTATCTTGGTCAGTCTACTCTGATATTTAAACGTAGTGGATGACTTGTAGAAAAAAGGATTCATCGCTCCCCAAAATGACATTAGTATGCAAGTGAACGCAACAAACGAGGCTGAAATTCGAACTCGTTTTGCCGATTCCACATTCCGAGACAATAACCATTACTCTAAGCCCATCTTTGCTTAGTAGATTACAAAATAAAATAAAAGAGATGGTGATTTTTTTAAATGTTACAAAAGGTCGAAATTATAGGGTACCCAATGAGGATCGAACTCACTAGTCAGTTTTTATTTATTTAAGCAAGACAGGCTTGCTAACCGTTACAGCACTGCGACTGGCCCGCAAATTTAAGAGATGGATAAGCAAAAATATTATTATGCATTACACTTTCAAGTAGCTACCGTCTGCTTGCCTTGAAAATCAGCATTCGACATTACGTGTCTGGTCTCGAAAATCGACCTATCTGCTTTAAAATTCATGGTTAAATATCTTGGTTCGAACACATTACCACTCACCACATTGCTATAATTAAATAACTGTGCATATTTATAAATTCACCATTTGTCCCGGCATTGAATATTACTGTCGTATCTAATCTAGTCATTCTGCTATATATTTCGAGATTCTCAACAAGATCCATAGAAAGCATGGCATCTCGACTTCAGTTACTTTCCTACCGCCGTAACATAGCTTTTCTGTACCTTTTATATAAATATTTTCATGACAACTCTTTCAATGAACGTTGCTCCTTGGTACCTCGACCACATGAATTTAAGCTATTAGATTAGATGTGCGTTGTGGTGCAGTGGATATCGACTCGGAACAACAAATCGAAGAGTCGAGTTCGAATTTCTGTTAGATTCTTTGCTTTCACTTACGCACAAATACTCCTGGGAATGGTATTAATCCGTATCTTCCTTCCAGTTATGGATTAACTAATAAGACATGTTGGGTTCTATAGTCTTGGTTGGCAACCAGTCTACTGCAGAAAGTAATGGCAACCTACTGCGGGATAATCTTCTGCCCAGTCAGTCATGTCTCTTTTGAGACATGATTGCCGAAAGCGTGTCTCAGATATGGCACTTAACTGACTGATTAAATTGCCAACTAGTTCTCACTGGTTTACTAATGAACTAGATAGATACGACCGTCAGTTATGGCAGTTATACTATTTTCTCGGACATCTTGCTTTCATTTCACTCACAATCTTCAAAAGTTTAAATGCAACGTCAGTCATCTTATATCTTTTTAAACCCTGTTCTTTTATTGACTTTCCTTCAGACTAAAATCTTTTCGTATCCTTTCACTCTCAGTAAACCTTATTGTCTTAGTGACATTATCACCTTGCTTCAGGTAAAATGGTTTAAAAAATAAAAATTATCTACTTGCATAGATAAATGTATGCAGACAATTAACTAAGCCGACCTCTCCACTTATGTACAGCTGATTACAAAATATTCAGATATAAAGAGCAATTACTACATTTGATATTACAAACTTAATAATCATTGTTCAAATTTGTACATCTTGATGAAAGCTTGTTTAATGATAAAGCGTTTTTTGCTCAATCGTTGAAGTATCTCGAACATTATTAACTCTTTAAATATATTTTTCATTTCATTTTGTTGTTTACTTAATGGTCTTAGAATGAATGTAAAACAACTTGAGTGTTGTGATAGAAAGCAGTAAAATAAGAATAAATAAATGAAGTCAAAAATTAAAAATGACAATATTCACTCAAAGCAATATTAGAAAAAAATCATGCCATCTCTACTTTTAAAATATTTCTGTTCATCTACATTCCTAACCATCTAGAAATTCAAGACAATGATAGAGCAAACAAAAGTGCTAAACAGGAATTAAAATTATTCTTGAAAATTTTTAAAATCCCAGATACTTACCAAAAGTCATCAATTAAGAAACACATGCAAAACGAATGACGAGAACAATGGAACAGAAGATTAAGAAATAAACTAAATACAAATTTACCAACCACCAGAAAAAAAATCTTCTATTATGGATAATTACGAAGGAATGAGTATTTCTGTAACACAATATGAATAGATCACACCAAAATTAAAGACAATGAATGAGCAAACGAAAGTGCTAAACAAGCATTAAGACTAGTTCTTGAAAACTTTCCAAATTCCAGATATTTATCAAAAGCCATCAATTAAAAAACACAGGCAAAATCAATAACAAAACAATGGATCAGAAAATCACAAAATACAATCTTACCAACCATCAGAAAAAAAAAAAAATCTGCCATTATGGAGAATCCCAGAGGAGTGAGGTTACTGTAACACAATTATGAATAGATCACACCAAAATTAAAGACAATGAATGAGCAAACAAAAGAGCTAAACAAGCATTAAGAGTAGTTCTTGAAAATTGTCCAAGTTCCAGATACTAGCCAAAAGCCATCAATTAACAAACACATAAAAAATCAATGACAAAAACAATGGATCACAAAAAAATGAGTGATATTACGCACTGAAATATATATATATAACGCACTAAAATTACACATTCATTTTTACTGAAACAAGAAGAACCACCATGTTGTCCTATATGTCAAACCCAATATACAGTAAAACATTTTCTAATTGAATGCATTGATCTTGAACCCCAAAACACAATTTCTTCTAATAAAAATCCTAAAAGAACTATTCGAAAATATAAGATAAGAATTTTAACATTCTTGAAACCAGTTGGGTTATATCTGGAAATATAAAGAAGAAAAACCGATTGTTCATTTTCTCTAAATGTAAACCAAAATAAATTAGCTTTGGCATAAAATGGCTCTAAAGCGTTGATATGCCGTTAAAAATCCACATAAACTTAAAAAAAAACTAAACAAAGAAAATTAGTGAACTTAGAAAATCTTGACAAAGGAAACTTTACTGTTGATCTTGAAAAGACTGGGGTAAGAAATTGCTCTGAACTAAACTAAGCTACTATCCTTTAACCGCCATAGACAATCGATCCTACCACTCAATCAGCATGGATCAGACGAGTTTCCCTAAAAGCAAAACACTGCACCTTTTCAGCTTAATTCTCTCAGCCGACCTCAATGGAACGATTACATTGAGTACATGGCTAAATCTGCTGCTAGGAAGGTATGTTCACTGTGTAGAACCAGGAAGTTTTTCTCGTCTGAATCCATCTCGCACATATATAAATATACCATTCACCGTGCATTGAATACTGCAGTCATATTTAGTAGGGTGCCCCTGCTATTCATCTCAGGGCCCTTGACAAAATCCAACGGAGAATCTGCAAAGTAATTGATCCTGACCTGGTGGTTCAACACCATTCACTTTATCACCGACATAATGTGGCTTCCCTCTGCCTCTACTAAAAATACTTTCACGGCTTCTGCACCGATGAGCTTAGTTCTCTGGTACCTCCTCTTCTTGAATTCACTCGAGCTACTAGACTGGCAATTAGGTCCCATTCTTTTACAGTGAAACCAATAAAATGTAACTGCAATTTTTACTCTATTAGCTTTTTTCTCGCATTTCTCGCCTGTGGAATCCCTTTCTGTATAATTGCTTCCCTGACAGCTACAATCTCCAAGAATTTAAATACAATGTCACTTGCCATCTCTTATCTCCTTGACTTTCATCCTTTTCCTGACAACCCATGTATCATGTTTTTCTTCCTTTCCACTCTACTCTCGTGCAGCTCTCTTAACACATGTGTTCTCATCCTTCCCTTACCCGTTCTCTGATACCCCTGTAACTTGTTCCTCTTTCTCATCATTCTCCTCTCATATAACTCCCATGCATACCAATGGTAATACTGCCTTGTTTGGGGTGAAATGATTATAAAAAAGAAAATAATACAATCTTTTCTAGTACAATAACCAAATTGTATCCTTGTCCTTTGTTCCATCTGCCTGTCGATTCTTACGAATTTCTCCATGGTTAAGGAGTAGCCGGCGCAATAGTTTCCCCACAAAAAATCTAGCTGTACGTACATGAAATAAAATTAGTTTGTTTACATAAGCACACACACACACACACACACACACACACACACACACACACACACACACACACACACACACACACGTATATATGATAAAATAAAGCACAGATAGGAAACGTTTATCAGTTTAACATGTAAAGAGATGAAGAAAAAGAAGATACATTTCTGGTATTTTTACTTTGTGTTATCTTATTTTCATTGATCAATTATGTATTACGAATATTCGAATTTTTAAAACCAACTTTGGTATGATTTGTAGTGTTCCGAATTGAAGGAGAAATCACGCGTCCATGTAAATTTAAAAAAAAAGAACGGATTCTACGCCTATCTGAACAACCGTGACTATTGCTATGCGTATGTAAATGCATAAAAATTATAGTTTGTTTATCTAAGAACCAGATGTTAATGTAAAGTTGTAACTGTGTGTGCTCAATTAAATATGCTAATTCTATAAACTAATAATTTTTTTAATCATTTAGCTCCAAGCAAGGCGATAATGTCACTAAGACGCAAGGGGTGCTACTTGAAGTTAGAGACTTTAAAAGAAAACAAACACCCAATCCTAAACAAGAAACAAGAGATAAATCCTTACTTCTGTTCAATAGATAAAGAAGAAATATTAACTGGGCGACAGGCGAACCTAACTACTTCCTTTTAAAAAAAAGAAAAATTAAAAATAAGTAAGAGAAAAATTAAATAAGTGAAAGATTTTTAGAAACAGCATAAGTAATAAATTTTTTTGGCTTCCACTTTATTAACGATGCTAACGTCACCATACTTTAGGCCTTGTGTAAGATCTAGTTTATGCTTTAAAAATCACCACCTCTTCCATTTGATTTTGTAATATACTAAACAAAGATGCGAGTTGTGTAACGGTTATTATCACGGAATCTCGTTTATTGCGTTCAGATTTGCATTGTAGTGCAGTGGATATCGGCTCGGAACTACAAATCGGGGTATCGAGTTAGAATACCTGTTGAATTCCTCGCTTTCACTTACGCACAAATAGCCTTGGGAAATGTATTAATCCATCTCTTCCCTCCAGTTATGAGATAAATAACAGGACAGATTGGTTTCTATAGCCTTGGTCAGCAACCAATCTACCGCAGGATGTAATAGCAACATACTGCGGAATAATCTTCTGCCCAGTCAGTCATATCTCTTTCGAGACATGATCACATAAAGCATGTATCACGTATGGCACTTAACGGACTGACTTATTGCGTTCACTAACGCATTAATGCGTAAACGTGAGTTTGTTGCTTTCACAATTCCTATTATTAGTTGACCTGGTATACACGAGCAAGCATATCGCAATACATTGAAAAACTATTGAAAAATTAAATAAATGATTCAATGAACATAGGTGTTATGTCAGACACAACAATCTAATATCAACGGAGCTTGCAGAACATTTTCTTATAAACGACTATAATTTCAAAGGCATCTTAAGGTGAACATTCTGAAAAAATATTCTAAATTTAGCGACCTTTCGATCCTTGATACTTAAGTATGCAAATTACTAGCTTCCCAGAGGGAATGAACAGAATGACAGGAGAATTTTATAAGTTTTATGCTAAACTGTTTGATTGATTTCTCTTAGTAACTAATCAACTAACAGAAAATTCCAAGATGAACAAGATCACCATCATATTGAGTAAGCTATCCGGCGGCGTTTTATTTGTTTGACACGTTCATTACCAGGACAGCCGTTTTTACAAGACAAGCAACGTCTATACAAAGATTTATGTTTGTAGATTTATATATTTTTATACTTGAAATTTAGAAACGAATATAACTTGAAAAAGACAGACATTCTGTTGAAATATTGTTTAACAATGTCAGAAACTGTTTTTCCTCTTTTGCTCTTAAATAGCACTCTTCTCTTAACTGTTGAAAAATATTGAAATACTTACTTCAGTCATTTTGTTTATTATTATTGTCATTATTTTTTGTTTCTTTTTTTATTTTTGTTATATAATCATTTTCTTCCGGATCCAAAACAAACTCCAAAGGTGAAAAATTGTTTCATGACATTTTTTGCTGACCTAAGAACACACACATTTTACACAGATAAAACCCTTCTTAAGATGTGGGCTGTATTTTTAAGAACAATTTTTTTTATTTTTGTTATATAATTATTTTCTTCTATGCTAAACTGTTTGATTGATTTCTCTTAGTAACTAATCAACTAGCCGAAAATTCCAAGATGAACAAGATCACCATCATATTGAGTAAGCTATCCGATGCTAGTGGGGTTTTATTCGTTTTGACGCGTTCATTACGAGGACAGCTGATTTTTTCTTATAAGACAAGCAACGTTTGCACAAAGATTTATAATGTTTTGTAGATTTATATATTTTTATACTTGAAATTTAGAAAGGAATATAATTTGAAGAAAACAGACATTCTGCTGAAATATCATTTAACAATGTCAAAAACTGTTTTTTCTTTTCCGCTTTTTCTTAAATTGCGCTCTTCTCTTAACTGTTGAAAAATATAGAAATACTTGCGCCAATCAATTTGTTTATTATTATTGTCATTATTATTACTATGTTGTCATTTTTCATCACATTTCGATTTCTGCTTTGGTCGCACTACCTGCCAACTCTGCGAGAAGACCAAAGGCAGGTCATGGTGTGTTGTTATAGCTCCATTTTATGTTTTTTTCTATCTCAACTAACATCCCTAGCGTTACATAGACAAAGTTCTCCTTAGTGTGTGGGCTGTACTTAATAAGACAATTTTTTGTATATAACTCTTCAGCTGGGGTTTCCAGGGATTCTTTCAATGTGTTGTTTTGTTCCATTTTTATCATTCCAAGTGCACCTACTATAACTGGCACGATTCTTGTTTTCAATTTTCACATTTTTCTATTTCAATTTCCAGGTCTTTATATTTTGACAGTTTTTCGAATTCCTTGGTTGCTATGTTACAATCCGTTGGACAAGCCATATCAATTAATAGACAAGTTTTTTCTTTCTGGTTTTTAACAATAATATCCGGCTTATTTGCTTCAACTTTTCTGTCTGTGTAGATGGTGTAATCCCATAGAATGGGTACATCTTCTATTTCTGTAACCGGTGCTGGGTGATGTTCATACCAGTGTTTGTTTACATATTTTCCATAGTGTTTGCACATTGTCCAATGTAAATATTGCTCCACTCTATCATGACGATTTTTATATTCATTTGGAGCAAGTACAGAACATCCTAAGATTAGACAGTCTATTGTTTCTTGGTATTTATCACAGAACCTGCAGTTTGAATCCACATTATTATGTATAATATTTGCCTGAAAGTACCTAGGGAAAAGACTTTGGTCTTGCGCTGCAAGAATGAAGCCTTCAGTATCAGACTTTAATCCAGATGCACGTAATTTATCGATACTGGATTAATTAGCACGTTCTGGATATTGGCCATGCATAGGTTTGTCTTGCCAGTGTTGTTTCATCTGTTCAAGAGCTTTATCTTTGGCTTTCATTTTCATATTTCTTTGCTGCAATAGCTGGTTCTTGGCCTGTTTTGCTTTTCTATAAAATGTACTAAACTTAAATCTTGTTTGTATTTACTGCCTTCTTTCATTATTGAATATTTTTCTTTCGTTTCTTTTGTTTAAGCAATTGTATCATTCAGCTCTTTGTTGTTTCTATGTATGTTAGTAAGCCAATAGCTGTTGTCTTGTATGACAATTCTAGCTAATAAGACCTCTTCCACCTTCTTTACGGGGTATGTATAGACGGTCTACATCAGCATTTGGATGATGCATCTTATACTTAGAAAGAAGCTTTCTTGTTTTAGAATCCATTCACCTGATGTCGTCCAGTCAAGATGTTGAAAGTATATTAGATCACTGGGATGGCAAGGCTATTAATTGCCATAATTCTGTTCTGAGAATTCAATTCAGTTTTTAATATCAGTCGTAGTATTCTATAATACTCTTTACGCACTATTTCTTTCATGTTTTTATGGTGAATGTTTTCACTGTCATTTACACCTAGGTATTTATAAGCTTCTACTGGCTCTAAATCTTTTATTGTTACAGCAGGGTCTAAGCTAATTGAGGATGTTTGTTGTAGCGAGCCACGTAAAACCGTAACTTTAGCACATTTATTCAAATTGAATTTCATTCCAGTGTCTTCACTGAAGCATTTTACAGTTTGCAGAAGACCTTCCAGCTCATTATCATTCTTAGCATACAACTTTAAGTCCTCCATTTAAAATAGATGGCTTATTTTCTTTTGAGCTATTTTATAACAACATTCTGTCTTGTTAAGTTGACTGGTTACTGCTGTTAATGATATGCAGAATAGTAAGGGAGAAAGAGTCACCTTGAAATATACCTCTTTTGATGTTTATTTCACCAGACTTATAGGTTCCATTTATATGATTGAGGTAAAGGGTTGTTTTCCATATCGACATACATTGTTTGATGAAATTGATGATGAAGGGTGATAAATTTCTTTAAGATCCAGGAATGTGGTACACTATCAAATGTCTTACGATAATCTATCCAAGCAGTACTAAGATTTTTCTTTGCATTGAAGCAGTTTTCAAAGATCATCCTATTAATAAGTAATTGGTCTTTACATCCCTAACAGCCACGTTTGCACCGTTTTTGTTCAAGAGGTAGTATATCATTTCTTTTCAAGAAGAAATATATCTGTTTTGTTAAAATAGATGTTAATAGTTTGTATGTTGTCGGAAGGCATGTAATTGGTCTGTAGTTTTTCGGGTTATTTGTGTTACTATTCTTGGGTAGAAGAAATGTAATTCCTTTGGTCATCCATGCAGGAATTTTAGTAGGATTGTTAACCATTTCTTGAAGTTCTTTGGTTAGTTTTTTATATGCTGTATTTAAATAATATAGCCAAAAAATAGGAATTTTGTCTATTCCCGGAAATTTCCAATTGTGTGCTTTTTTAGTGCAAATTTAACATCCTCTTCAGTGATTCCAGCCCATGTCTGTTCTGGTTTATTTTTCATACGTTCTATCTCCTGCGCAATCCAGTCTGCTTCTTTGTTATGTTCTTTAGGGCAAGCCCATATTTTTTCCCAGAACTGTATACCTTCTTTCATATTTGTTTTTACAGTAACTTCAATTTTTTTTTACCTATTTCCCTGTAAAATTTATCTGCACCGGTTTGAAAAATCTTGTTTTGTCTGTAGAATCTTGATCTTTTCTCATAGCGTTTTATTCTTTGAACCTTCAGTTGTATTGTGTGCTTTATTTTTTCCTTAGTTGATAGGACGTCATTTTCATTTCTAATATTGTATTTTCTTTTGACTCTTCCTTTCCTAGTTCTTATATTTATTCCTCTTGTCAGTTCATCAAGTGCTGATAATTCACTTCTAAGTTGTTCGATTTCTTTTTCTATTTTTCTTTTCCAAGGTGGATCTTCATGTCTGCGAGACTGCCTTGTTTTTAATTTGATGTTCAGTTTTTTGTTGCTGCTATTGCTGATGCATATATTGCTTCATTGAGATTTATATGAGTGTCTTCTTCATCCAAAATTAATTTGAGTGCTGCATTGTAGAGCTTAATAGTTTCGAGGTTATGCTTTGTTAGTTGTAATTTTAGGAGCTGTTCTCGTTCCTCCATTGCAATATTTTGGATTTGACTGATATGGTTCTTGATTTCTTCCTTGGTTTCTTGTATACTGTTCTTGTTTTCTTTAAAATAATTCTGTTCAATGTGTTTTGAACTCGTTTTATTGTTGTCTTGTAACTGACTCAAATCACATTTTTCCAGCACTTCTAAACTTACAGCGTTATCTTCACAGTGATTTGTGTGTATCACAGTTTCTACATTATGACCTGTGGCTTGTTTGATGTTACTACTTTTTTTCTTATTCTGGTTCCGTTTCATGTTTTGCTGATTCGTCTATTCTGGTTGCAATTCTTTTAATCTCATTAATTTCAGCCTTTGTCAATCGGTTATTTCACATGATGTATCTTTGTACATTGGCTAATTTATTTTCGTCAATGTACTTTCTATTTGTTTGTTCATGCTTTTCTCGCCAAATATCATATGCTGACCTAAGAAGAAACACATTTTACACAGATATAACCCTTTTAAAGATGTGGGCTGTATTTTTTAGAACAATTTTTTGTATTTCTTTAAGGTATGGGCTACTAGGGACCTTTTCAATAAGTCTATCGGAACTTTCTCTTATCAAACCGAGGATATGTGTACCTTAAAATGCTTGCGAAAATTAAAGCCGTTTGTAACAAAATAGACTGATCGATTCCTTTTAGTAACTAATCAACTAGTAGAAAGTTCCAAGACAAAGAAGATCACCATCATATTAAGTAAGCTATCCGGCGGCGTTTTATTTGTTTGACACGTTTATTACCAGAACAGCCGTTTTTATTATTACAAGACAAGCAACGTCTATACAAAGATTTATGTTTGTAGATTTATATATTTTTATACTTCAAAAGATTTTTTTAATAATTTCAAAGCAGGACTGTCCCTAGTGATCAGGGGGTTAGAGGGAGAGAAAAGATTGGGTACAGGGGTTATTAAGGAAAGCATAAAAGATGAAAGGGATGCAAGAAGATATACCATGACAAATGACGGTTCATTTAAACTTTTGGTGATTGAAATAACTTTTAAAAGACATATTGTGTTGAATTGTTATTTAACATTGTCATTACTGAGATTTTCTCTTCTTTCTTTTCTTAAATCACGCTCTTTACTTAACTGCTGAAAAATATTAGAATAGTTACGTTAATCATTTTGCTTATTATTATTATGATTATTATTATTATTATTATTATTGAGTGAAAGAATAGCACGTTAGTAAAGTGACTCTGCATTACAAATATACGAAGCCCAATATATAGTTTCTTAAAAACTATACGAGACATGTATCAGTAAAGTATACGCAATCTGGTAACTGATTGTGATAAAATCTTGAAAGTGAGGCTCAGAAATACTATCAGGTTAGGTAACCCATATGGTTAAGATTGTTTTTCGATTGTTGGTATTCTCAAGTATATCGATGTAACTACCATGTCGTCTTCTAAAAATACAACATTCTCGATACTCAACCATGATGCTTTCCTAATACTCTTGTTTGTGAACAAAAATGCACAATGTGTAGGGGATATACCTAACTGGTTATGTATAGGAGATATACTTAACTAGTTATAGTCTGGCGACTGACAAAAAAATCTGCGATATTGAAAGGAACATTTACTTTATTTACAATGTTCGGACTGTTTTTCTCATCTTTATTGCTATATTCATATTCGCAACGTTTCGGTCATTTTATGCTTCTGTCTTCTTCAAGGGATTAAAATTTCGAACCGAACTCTTTATTTCAATGACAGAGGTATATTGTTCTCGTTCCATGAACCATTCTACATCTTAGTTATCTCCCTTTAACTCAACTCTCTAAGTTATTTGTTGACCATTGCCATAGCCAGGTATTGAACTGACAACTCTTTGGGTTAAGTCACTGGATCTAAACAGTGCTTTTACCAACTGGGCCATGTGACTTGGATACAATAATGTAAATACTACCTCATCTCAAAAGTATAGAAGAATATTTATTGTAGCTGTTCTTAATTCAATATCTGCAACCAAGATAAGAAGCAAGGAAAACCAATGCCAGATGTTAATTATTATTATTATTATTATTATCATTATTATTATTATTATTATTATTATTAATTGATAAAATTTCCAATTTTTAGACGTTTCAATCACATGATGATGATTATAATATCTCAGATATCTCAGCTTCTACCACAGTTTCCTTAGAACATGAATTGTTCTAACTAGCGCTGCCACCTGAGTACTACCAAAAATGCCAGATATCCCAAAGGTGTATTGCAAGACAGAAAGATCCCAGGAAATACACCCTTGCGCGCCAACTACAAAAAGGACAACTTCAACTGTTGCTTTGTGCATTTCTCTTATTTGCTAGATCTTGGTATTTCCGTTTTCCGCCTGCTTTAGCTTCACGATGTTATCTTACTGAATTATTATTTTTAAGATCCTTCGGTGTATTTGGTAGTAACTCTTAACATAGAAAGATATTATATATATATAGATATATAATATTTATCTACCAGTTTTGATGTACTTAAAAATTCAATTTAAGAAGAGACTTAGAAACGGATCATGTTTGTAGCATCAACTATGTTTGGAGATTTGTTAAGTGGACGCACACAATTTATCGTTCGTCCTGAAAATTTTGAAGCGGATATAAAAATTGTCAAAGATAGTCTTAGAAGAAAAAGTTAACATTAGGTGACAACTCAAAGAAGAACTGTTGCGGGTGACCCCAGAAAAAACAATCGATGGACTTATAGTACTACTTGGCACAAGAAAATCAAACATTTACATCCGCTTCAGGGCACATAGAAAGAAGAAAGAATGAGATAAATAGCCTTGTTTATATACTCTTTTACAAAACAATGTTCTACTTTTCTAGCAGTAGGAAAAGAACATTTCTGCCCAAACTATTTGTATACTCATGTAATCATAACATTGTTGCTCTTTTTTCTGTGCCGTATCCATTTCGGATGTGGGTGATCGTAGCTCTCCATAACTTCCTATTCTTTGTAGCTCTTTGTAATGTTCTTCTTTTTACCATGCTTCCGACTCTTCGTTCCGCTATCCATTCGTATAAGCCCGGGAGGTAGGTAGACCACTTCCCTTCCTTGTCCACTTTTCTTTCAACCATGTCCTGTGGGTATCAAATTTTCTAAGAATCTCTTCTTCATTATAAGCCACTGAAATTTCAGCAGTTCCTTTCTAATTTGACTTTTAAGTATCCCTTTAGTTTCTATTTTACTTAATATTTCTTCGTTGGTTACACGCTCCGTTCAAAGTATTCTCAACATCTTTCTGTAGAGCCACATTTTTATTACCTCCAGTATCCTCTTCATCTGTGCGAAAAAGAATCACTCTTCACTGCCATAGAGAAAGATTAATATTACAGATTATTTCAGCAGACTTTTCTTTGTTTCTAACTTTGCTGTTTCTTAGTACTTTGCTTAGTTTTTGAAAGCATATTTTGTTATTCCAATGCGGTTTCAGATTTCGCTGTCGCATTTCTTCCCAAGTGTACAAAAATATTAAGAAGAGAGGGAAATAAAAAATAGATTCAGTTTTGCATTACATTTGAATCTTAAGTTACGTGGAACACATTCCTTAATCTTTATCCAAGAAGCCGATCTATAAAAAGTCTATGACAGTTTTATAAAATTCTAGGGTGATTGTAAAAATAAGAATCTAAGAGGTAAGATGAAGGTATGAAAGAAGGAAAAGTTTAGGAACACAAATAAGCCTGAGGGACAACATACACCCGCATTTCGGTATTTAGCTTCACGTAACGCTATTAGATATAATGTATACATTAGACTAATGATCCCAATAATAAATCTTTGGGTAGTAAGATAAATTAGAATAGCTTTAATAATGTATTTTGCATAAGTCCAGAAACACTTAAAGATTTTAACATGCTGTACATATATTTAAAGCTACACGCAGAGAAATTTTCATTTATTGGAAATTTTTGACATATAAAGCATTACACGAATAAAATCGAAATGAGATCCATGGGTAGTAAGGTAACTTTTTACTGTAAATTCAGTGTATAATGAAAATGTGGATGTGCGTTGTGGTGCATTGGATATCGGCTCGGAACGAGAAATCGGGGAGCCGAGTTCAAATTCCAGTCGAATTCATTGCATTCACTTACGCGCAAATACCCTTGGGAAGGTATTAATCCGTCTATTCCTTCCAGTTATGGGTTAAATAACAGGACAGATTGGGTTCTATAGATTTGGTCGGCAACCAGTCTACCGCAGAAAGCAATGGCAATCTACTGCGCGATAATGTTCTGCCCAGTCAGTCATGTCTCTTTTGAGACATGATCGCCCAAGCGTGTATCACGTATGGCAGTTAACTGACTGACTGATAATGAAAAAGTGTAAGGACATTGCAAATGTTACGAACACCGAAAATAAGTATGATGACACACATGAATACACACGCACTTGTTCATACGTTGTTATTGTTTGATATTGGAGTTTGTGTACTAAGATTTGTTTTTCTATTTGCTGATTACTTTATGCCATGAGGAATTGGGATCTGAAACTTTGAAGTTGTTAAAAAGTATTGAATTTCGCAAAAAAAGAAAAAAAAGTAGAAATTTGTCTTGAAGTATGCTGACTTGATTGCAGAAAATGGTAGTCGTTTGCATTTATTGTTATGGCGTCTAATCCGAAGCTTTGAGAGCACAACGCTGTAGGAATGGTGGGTTGGGTGTAGCGATGGTGGGTTGGGTGTAACGATGGTGGGTGGGGGTGTAGCGATGAACACCAGATAAGAAAGTATCTCGGAATATAGTAGTAATAATGATGATGATAGAAAGGCAACGACAACAAGAATCGATTTTTCTTCACAGAAATCGAATATATATTATGTTTTACATATCTTTAAAAGTCAAAGACAAATTTTTATTACGCTATAGAATTTTACATTTTTATTAAACTTATCTAAGTCTGCAACAAAACCACTATAAAAGAGCAGTGAGGATCAAACTCAATATACTAGCACTTGATTTATAGATAAGTCTTTCAACTATCACTCTATGGCAGGCGCCTATAGATATTTACAAAATATAGCTCAGTCTTATACCGAATAAGAGAGTGGGATTCAGTTAGGATCGAGTTCCTTCTATTAACACTTATTTTTTAAAGAAGCCAGTCTTTCAAATATCACTATATATGGCAGGCGCCTATGACAATTTACTAATGTTAGCTAAGATAAGTATCTTAAAAGTATCAATAAGAGTGTCTGAAGAGTATCAAGAGTATCAAATATCTTACTGATTTTTCACTAAAATTGTACTAAAATGATTAATTTGTTTTTACTATTTTTAAAAGAATTGGTCTGAACTAGAAAACTAAATAAGTGGGTTTACTTATATCAAAATCTAATGATACCAAAAAACGTTTTATAAAGTATGTCCCAAAGCTTGACTGGAATTGCTAGGTAACCTTGACATAATTTTTTTTGTTTTTTTAATCGTATCACCCCGAGTAAGGCGGTAACGCCACTGATGTGCAAGGAGAGGGAGCTACATAAGAGTAAAAAGATTAAATTGGAGAGAGTGAAGAAAAAGATGAGACACTTAGAAAGAAGCAAGAGAAGGATGGGAATACAGGTGTGATGACAGGTGCAAAGGTGGAGAGAAAGGAAAGGATATACAGGGTGGTGAAGAAAGAACTAGAGTCAAGTGGTTAAAAGATGAGTATTGACATTGCATTTAAATTCCTGGAAGTTGTAGTCGTCAGAAAAGCAAGAATATGGAAGCGAGTCCTACAGGCGGGAAGTGCGAGAAAAGAAGCTGCAGGAGTAGAATTGTCGTCTACATTTGGTTGATCTAATTGTGAATGGGTGAGACCCAACTGCCAGTCTGATTGAACGAGTTAACACCTGTTGCAGAGGCACCAGAGACTTGTTCGTTGAAGCAGAAGCCATGAAATATATTTATAGAACAGACAGAGGGAAGCCACATCCCATCGGTGGGAAAGTGGCTGGAGTCGAGCCGCCAAGTCAGTATCTATTACATTACTGATTCTCATTTGGAGCCTGTCAAGAACACTGAGATGAACAGCAGGGGCACCTGACCATATATGGCAGCAGTACTCCATGCACGAACAAATGGTTGATTTGTATATATGCAGGATGGATTCAGGTGTGAAAAACATCCTGCCCCGACACAGTGACCCAACCTTCCTAGCCGTGGATTTGGCAATTGACTCAATGTAGTGGTTCCACTTGAGATCAGAAGAGAGGGTAAGGCCGAGGAGGTGCAGTGTATTGCTCTCAGGGAGACTCGCTTGGTCCATGCTTATGGGAGGCAGGAGAGGTTGAGTGTGATAATTGACAGACAGCAGTTTGGTCTTAGTCGCATTGAAATTTGCAAGCCATTTCTTACCCCAATTCACCATAGAATGTAGATCCCTTTCAAGATCAGCAGCAAGATTATGTTTGTCCCCCACGCTGGGTGGAGTAAATTGTGGTGTCATTTGCGTTGTTTCCTACTTGGCACTTGATCCTCGTCTGGGAGAGCATTTATAAAAGTAAGGAAGATTGTCGGGCCTAGGATAGAGCCCTGAGGGACACTAGCATTTGTACAGTATGATGTGGAGGCATACGACCTTCATTATGCGGTTATTTAGAAAAGATTGGATCAGATTAAGCTATCGTCTGTTAATACTATAACCCCATAGCTTGCATAGAAGGCCGGCGTGCCAAACCCTGTCAAAAGCCTTGGAGATGTCAAGAGCAACAGCACGAGCCTCGTCGGACTTTTCAAGGGCCTGGAACATGTACTCCGTAATGTTCGTTAGCATTTCGGCCGTAGACCTGGCAAAGCGGAAGCCACACTGCCTGTCAGAGAATTGTTTATGAGCAGTAAGATGTGTAACTATTTCAGCATTAATAATGACCTCGAACACTTTCCCAAAAAATTGGTAGAAGGCTGATAGGGCGATAGTTGGATGGGTCCGAGGGTTCACCAGAGTTCGTAAAAACAGGAACGACAGAAGAGGTCTTCCAGCATGAAGGAAAAGAGGAAGCAGAAAGGCAGTAGTTATACAGTTTAGAGAGGACAGATGAGAGTTCAGGGGCACATTTCTTAAGGACAATCACCGGTATTCCATCATCACTGCCTGCCTTATGTTTTGATATTACACGGGATACTACTGTCGGGGTAATGTATACATCGTACAGTTTAGCCTTAGTTCTAATAGGGAAGTCGGGTGAGGGTATTCTAGATGAGGCAAATGTTGATTTGGATGAGAATCTGCGAGCAAAGCACTCGGTCTTGTCCGCTGATGCTGTAAGGACCTCAAATTCATTGATTAAAGGAGGGATAGAGGATTTGCTATTATTCAGCACCCGTTTGCAAACCGCTGATAGTCCTTGGAGTCGAACTTGCGGTCAGCTATGCTCTGTCTCATTATCTCAGCAAACAATCGCTTGGAGTCATTCAGGATTCTCTTGCACTTATTACGAGCAGACGTGAATTGGCGCCTATTGTGGTCAAATGAATGTTTCCGAAACAGTCGGAAGTAGTGTTTCCTGTGGGCAATGGCGGCCGAACAGGCAGGAGAGAACCAAGGAGAGGAATGAGGTTTGAGACGAAACTTCCAGGTAGGTATGAAGGCATCAATGCCAGCTTTCACTCAGGACGAAATCTCAGAGGCACAGTCATCAACTGGGAGATCGAACACTTTTCCCCAAGGGACGTTGCATAAGAAATCGCGAAAGGCGTCCCAGTCAACTCTTTGGTAGCAGCAGGAGGTCCTATAGTTAGGAGGTTTCTGGGTGGGGTAGTGGAGAGAAATATTAAAAGAGGCAACAGCATGATCAGAGTTGCCGAGAGAGCAAAGCTGCGAGACTTGGTAGGAGTTAGGTGCAAAGGTAAAGCATATATCTAGTAGAGAGGCGTGTCCAGAGGGAGTGTTAGGAAAGCGTGTGGGGAAGTCCACTACTTGCGTAAGGGATTGGAAAATGGCAAAGTTCATGGCGTGGATGCCAGCTGAACCACTAACAGTTTTTAAGCCATCCAGCATGATGGGCGTTAAGATCTCCGAATATAAATATGTGAGCGAATGGGTGGGAGGAAGTAGCCTTATCTATATTGTCAAAAATGCTGTCTAGAAGGGAACAGTTGGGAGAGGAGGGGAACGATAATGGAAGAAAAGGTAGCTAACCGAACTGAGAAGTGATAGACGGAGACATACATATTGCTGGTAAGGGGATTCGAGCGATGTCACCCTAGCTACGGGGATGTGTACACTAACGTAGATCCCCAGCCCATGCATATAGACAGTGGAATCCTTCCTTAAGAGGGAAAGATAACCAGGGATCGAGAAGTCAGAGGAGGGAATTGATGAGTTGAGGTTAGTCTCACAAAGCGCTAGGAGGTCAGGGGACTTTTTATGGAGGAAAGCTTCTACACTACAAAAGTTAATACGAATGCCCCGGATGTTAGCAAAAGAAATGTTAAGAGATTTTGGTGATTTGAGTTTGACTGGTTTAGGATTTTTTCTGATTTCGTTTATCATGTTATGGTTTGTTGGTAGGGAGGGACCTTGAGTAGAGGATGCAGGTGGTCATTATCCACGATATGCGCTGGGAAGGAAACTGACATTCACTTAATAAATAACCTCGAGAAAGTTATTACTCCGTCTCTTCCCTCCAGTTATGGGTTAAATAATAGGACAAGTTGGGTTTTATAGCCTTGGCTGGCAACCAGTCTACCGCAGAAAATAATGGCAACATACTGTGAGATAATCTTTGACCCAGTAAGTCATGTCTCTTTCGAGACATGATCGTCCAAAGCGTGTATCACGTATGACTAAAAATAACCTTTAAGTAATAAAATCTGTTGAATTAATAAATTAAAAAACATTTCTTGTGAACATTTATAAAATAAAATATAGGAACGTATCTATATATTTTGTATAAGTTTGAGTTCATAAAACACGATACAATGTTCATACGAGCTCTATTTCTTAATTCCTTCATTTGGACCTTTGCATCTAAGATCAGACATACTTCTTCCACGGAGCTGAAGCATACACATCCTCTATGAATTCTATTTGTAAGGCGGAACTTCAATTCACATAGCTTTTTCCCGCGAAGAGACACCCGCGAAAAGCTACAATTTTAAACTCTTAATTTCAAATATTAATATTTATTTAGCCTACATATCGTCATTTTCATGTGCGTTGTGGCGCAGTGGATATCGGCTCGGAATGAGAAACCGGGGAGCCGAGTTCGAATTCCAGTTGAATCCATTGTATTCACTTACGCATAAAAACTCTTGGGAAAGGTATTAATCCGTCTCTTCCCTTCAGTTATGAGTTAAGTAATAGGACAGATTGGGTTCTATAGCCTTTGTCGGCAACCAGTCTACCGCAGAAAGCAATGATAACCTACTGCGGGATAATCTTCTGCCCAGTCAGTCATGTCTCTTTTGAGACATGATCGCCCAACGCGTGTCTCACGTATGGCACTTAACTGACTGATCGTCATTTTCAGTTCTTACATTCAGACTTTGCGTCTATTTCAGTAACCCTGTACATTTAGTAGTTATTGAGCTCTGGATTGGGTGAAAATTCTTCTTCTTTAAGTGCCATGCGCGATACACGCTTTGGGCGATCATGTCTCGAAAGAGACATGACTGACCGGGCAGAAGATTATCCCGCAGTAGGTTGTCATTGCTTTCTGCGGTAGACTGGTTGCCGACAAAGGCTATAGAACCCAATCCGTCCTATTATTTAACCCATAACTGGAAGGAAGAGACGGATTAATACCTTTCCCAAGGGTATTTGCGCGTAAGTGAATGCAAGGAATTCAACTGGAATTCGAACTCGGTTCCCCGTTTTCTCGTTCCGAGCCGATATCCACTGCGCCACAACGCACATAAGAAAAAAAAAAACAACAACAATATGCTGACTTATAGTTTTACGCCTGAAGCGATTATATTTCTAGTATTGTTGCATTTCCGTATTTTGAGTTTACGATTTTGTGACCATTATATATATATATATATATATATATGACAAAACTATTATAAAATATTATACATCAGGTTATAGCTGTTAACATTTTAGCAGCCCGACGACTGCATTATCGCATAAAACTTTGAGTAGCGGAATTTGATATTATTATTGTTGTATTTAATCATTTCACCTCAAGCAAGGGGGTGCCACTACTACAGCTCAGGGTATTATAGTGAGAGAAAAGACTATACAAGAGTTATTGAGGAAAGGATAAAAGATAAACGGTGTTCAAGAAGATAGAAGACAATAGATCGCAGTTGACTTTGCATTAAGATTTTTGAAAATCTACTAGGAAAGCAAGTAAACGGAAAAGAGTTTCACAAGCAGGAAGTGTGAGAAAAGAAACTGATGGAGTAGAAGTGGTGGTTATATTGAACTATTTCAACAGTAAAAGGGTGTGATCTACATGCCAATATAGTAGCGCGCTTAAATTCATGCCGTAGAAGCACCAGCGAAAAAAACTCGTCAGAGTAGTTCCTACGAGGGAAGCCACGTTACATCGGTGAGAAAGTGACTAAGTCGAGCTTCCATGTCAGGATTGATTATATTGCAGATTTTCTTTGAATTTTGTCGAGAATCTCGAGATGAATAACAGGACAGCCAGGCCAGATCTCGAAACAGAAATCAATGCATTTATGAATGGGTAAGATAGATTCTGACGAGAAAAACTTTCTGCTCTGACACACTGGTCCAAACATCCTAGCTGTAGATGCAGCTTTAGATTCAATGTAGTCGTTTCACTTTAGGCCAGTTGAAAAGGTGAAGTCAAGGAAACGCAGTTTGTGGTTGCCAAAAGACTAGATCAGCCATGTTGATTGCGAGCAGGAAAGTTTCTTCATGTTCTTAAAAAAATCAGTTTTGTTTTGGTGGTATTAACATTTACAAGCCATTTCCTATCCCTGGACCTCCCTGATTGGAGGTCCAGGTATACTTTATCAGTTTTGCAGATTTTCTGTTGAGACAGGAGTAAATGGTCGTATCATCTGCATAGATGCCTACATGGGAATTGATTACATCAAAGAGATCATTGATGAAAATCCTAAACAGCGTAAGAACTAGGATAGAGCCTTGAGGAACACCTGCATTTGAGTGAAAAGATCTGAAAACGTTTTGGAAGCGACCTTCATTTCATAATTTGATAGGAACGATTGGTTTAATACAAACAGTTATCCAGTAATACCGTAACCTCGGAGCGTGCGTACAAGGCCACTATGCCAAACCCTGTCAAACGCTTTTGAGATACCTAGAGACACTACTCAAACTTTGCCATTATTGTATCCGTTGTATCTTGTATATATGTCTATATTTTCAAATTCATTGGACATGGTCACTAAGTAGAGGGTGAATGAACAAAAAATGCAAAAATATCACAGTATATTTATACTGAAAAAAATATGTTAAATGTAACTAACTTGCAGATGGCTCTGTTGATATATAAACTTTGTCAATAAGATATATATTTACACTATGTACATTGTTCGTACTGTGGCTCTCATCTTTATTGTTAATGTTGTTGAGGACAGCAATCCTAACAATGTAAATAGTTACAATACCTCACCAAAGAAAGATATACATTTATATGCATACATTAAAAATTAATTTATTTTATTATAATTCCTTTAATTTATGTCAATAATCAAAGTGATGGCTCAATTAGCATCTTTATATTTAGTTGAGATTTATATTCAGGAAGTATTCGAAATGCAGAACAGAATAAAACATCTTCATATGATATAAGTACAACGTTTCAAAATTACTTTTAATATTTTTCGATGATATAATTTTCATACTAAGTTTTACCTGATATAAACTGGAGACATACTCAAGATAAAGAGTTACTTTTAATATGGTTATATTGAATGAGTTATGTAATACTAACAGTATAGCCCGGCGTTGCTCGGGTGTAATGAAAGCTTTAAAACTAATCCATGGTCTTGGAGCTCAGACTCTTTGGACGTTGGCACGAAATACTAAAAAGCAATAGTTGTTTCCAATTAAAGCGAAACCGTAGACTGAAAGAAAAATGAATGAATGTAAGTCAAATTTTGATTTCCTGGTATCGATATCGAATAAGTTTTTTTCGTCGTAAACTGAATTTTGAAGGCTAAATAAGTCCTCTGAGTAAATGGTATCATAGCTGAGACTATGAACTACAATTATACCTACTTAGAGCCAAACCCGAAGCAAAAGCTAAAATAAAAGGGCTGAAAAAATACGGACATACAGGCAGATAAACAGACACGCACACAGACATCCATTTATAAATAAGTCTAGAGGAGTAAAAGAGAAATTTTTAGGATAGATAACAATTGAATTTTGACTTGAATAGGTAACGTTCAAACGAGTCTTGTAGTTCTTTAGGAAAAAAAACGGAGTGGAAGGTTCTCTTAAGATATAAAAAAATATAGAAATGAGGTTGATTTAACTTCGTGATTGTAGCACGGCGTCTCTTAGATGAAGAGGTCTAAACTAATAAAACTAATGAATGAAGCTCATTAGAACATTACCTATGGAAATAGTGTTAGAGTAGTAACAGACATGGAGTGGTTCACATGTGGGAAAAGGCTCTAGAGTGTACAATAAATCTTTCACTGCAAGACCTCGTAATTTATCTTAAACATATACTGTGTCTACAAAATGAGTACTTAGCAGCTGAAGCCCAAATATCGTAACAATACTGCATTTTTACCTAATCTCTTTTTTTTTTTTAAATAACGTACGACAGGAGGTATCAGGTAAGTTCTGGAGAGATAGAAAGAACCTACAAATTTCAAGTATTTTAACTTGTATTTTATTGCTACATTTCTTCTCGGACGATTTTCTTCACACTATATAGTTTGCTCTTAGTCGTAGTAAACAATTATCTTAAGTTGTTTTAATGTTTTAGAGGAAGTATCGCGGTTATTTCCAGAATATTCCCAGATGCAAAACCAGATGGCCAAACAATGGAGATTTCAGCAGCGCTAACCATAGGATAATATACGCAGTAGGCAAAAATAACGAAAAAAGGAGTCGGCTTAATACTGGACAAAGAAATGAAGAAATGCGTTCTGGGATCTTGCCAATTCTTTGAAAGAGTTCTGGTAAAAATGAAAGGGAGACCGGTCAACATAGCAATTGTAGTCATCTATGCACCAACAACGCAAAGCACTGAGGAAGAAATAAAATATTTTTACTCCACTCTAGACAAAGCCAAGACTCAATGTAAAAGCCAAAAAAATTAGAATCATTATAGGAGATTTTAATGCCAAAGTAGGCAAGGTGAGGGAAGGTATGACAACTAGCAACTTTGGTTTAGGAACCCGAAACGAACGAGGAGAAAAATGGGTCCACTGCAAATGACCAGGTAATAACTAACACCTGGTTTCCAGAACACCCACAACGTCGATGGACATGGAGAAGCCCAGGAGGTGACACGAAAAACCAGATAGACTACATAGCCATAAACAGGAGATTTAGAAACGCAGTGGTTCAAAGCAAAGCCAATCCAGGTGCCGACTGTAGAAGCGACTACGTCCCAATCATCTGCAAAGTAAAGGTGAAACTCCGGAGATTGAAGAAGCCTAGTGTAGCGCCAAAACTGAAATACAACACGCTCGTGAATGACCTCAACCTACAGAAAGAATACACTAACAGCGTGAAAATCAAATACGAAGAACAAATTGGAAAAGGACACTCGAAATGGGACTCACTAAAGGAAGCGATGTTGACATCAGCAAACAACATTACCCCAAAGGAAATTAGGCGCAAACAACAACAACAACAACAACAAACAAAAAAAAAAAAAAAAAACGAGTGAATGACTGAAGAGATTCTTGGCATGTTGCAAAGAAGGCAGAAAATAATATTAAGACATGGAATGGAGTACAGGGAACTACACAAGTAAATAAGGAGAAAATGCAGACAGGCTAAAGAGGAATGGTTCAATGACAAATGTGCAGAAGTAGAGAGATTGAGCAGGAATAATAAAGCAAACATGCATAAAGAAATAAAAGAACTGACAGGACAAAAACCTGCTCTTTAACAGAATGTGTAAAATCCAAGGATGGAACAATCATTTTGGAGAAAGAGGAAATACTCCAATGACGGGAAGAATATATAAAATATCTTTTCCACGACAAGTGGGAGCAACTGATAATACACAAAGATGAGGACGGACCGGAAATATTAAAGTCTGAAGTGGACTCTGCAATAGCCAAACTGAATAGAAACAAAGCAGAGGGACCAGACGGCATAGTCATAGAGCTGCTGATAGCTCTGGAAGAATTTAGCAGAGAGAAAATTACAGAAATAATAAATAAAATATATAATAGTGGTGTAATACCAGATGATCTTAACAAGTCGATCTTCATAGCGCTGCCTAAGAAGCCAGGGGAAAACGAGTGCGAACTCCACAGAACCATCAGTTTACTGAGTCATATAACAAAACTGATCATCCGAATCCTGATAAATAGAGCGAGAAGTAGAATCAGGCCAGAAATAGGCCGAGAATAGTGCGGGTTTGTCAAAGACACTGGAACAAGAAACGCCATATTTATGATTACGATGCTCTCCGAAAGGGCAATACAAATGAAGAAGGACTTGTACCTATGTTTTATCGATTATGCAAAGGCGTTTGACAAAATACGCCACAAAGAATTAATGGAGATGCTCGGCAGCCTCGACATATTTGGGAAAGACTAAAGAGTAATCAAGAATCTCTACTGGCAGCAGACCACCTGCATACGGACAGGTCATGAATTCGGCAAATATACAAAGATAGAAAGGGACGTAAGACAAGGATATGTCTTTTCCCCGGATCTATTCAACTTGTACAGCGAAACTATTCTGAGGACCCTAGATGTTATGCCAGGATTCATCATCGGAGGCCACAATCTGAACAACATAAGGTACGCAGAAGATATAGTTCTAATGGCAGACACGGAAAGGAAACTACAAGACCTCCTACAGAAGGTAGCTGAAGATAGTGACAAGAGAGGACTACAAATAAACTGAAAGAAAACCGAATGCATGGTCATCAGTAAACAGGACAGCCCAATATGCCAAATACAGGTCGGGGATACTAAAATCAAGCAGGTACAAAAATTGAAATACCAGTGTTTTAACAGAAGACAGAAAGTGTGACACAGAGATCCGAAGGCGAATTGGCATGGCGAAGGAAGCATTCCAGAAGTTGAGTAAAGTATTAATAAACTGGACAATTTCGCTAGAAACAAAGAAGAGAGTACTGGATTGCTCTGTGATGTCAGTTCTTCAATATGGCAGTGAGTGTTGGACAATATCATCGAAGATGAAGGAAAAACTTGAAGCAACTGAAATGTGGTTCTACAGAAGGATGCTGTGAATATCATGAATCGAACATGTGAGTAATGATGAGGTTTTGAAAAGGATGTAAACGAAAATGAAATGAATACTGAGCATCAGGAAGAGACCGCTGAAGTTTCTGGGACATGCAGTGAGAAAAGAGGGCTTGAAGAACCTGATACTAACAGGTCAGATAGAGGGGAAAAGAAACAGGGGAAAGCAGCGGATAACATATTTGAAGGACCTGATCAGGTGGCTGGCAGAACGAAGGTTGCGTGGAGTAACAGGAGAAGGCGTGCTAAGAGCCACCAGAGATAGAGAGACGTGGAAAGCTATGATTGCCTACGTCCCGAAGGAACACGTCACATAGAAGAAGAAGAAGAAGAAGAAGAAGAAGAAGAAGAAGAAGAAGAAGAAGAAGAATTGGAGTAGATAGACTAAACTATTGCCCGGTTCACACTCCACCCACATCTATTGAACAGGTGAAGAGGCTCATCCCTTGTTTCCTGTTCAGGTTGTGGTTTTCGGTTTTTCTCTCCAATCTTTTCACACTTTTTTTATTTTTTTATTTTTTTTTCAATTGGAGTAGATAGACTATACTATCGCCCGGTTCACCCTCCACCCACATCTATTGAACAGGTGAAGAGGCTTATCCCTTGTTTCCTATTCAGGTTGTGGTTTCCAGTTTTTCTCTTCAATCTTTTCACTCTTTTTTTTAATTTTTATTTGTTTTTTCAATTGGAGTAGATAGTCTAAATTATTGCCCGGTTCACACTCCACCCACGTCTATTGAACAGGTGAAGAGGCTCATCCCTTGCTTCCTGTTTAGGTTGTGGTTTCCGGTTTTTCTCTTTTCCAGTCTTTTCACTCTTACGTAGCCCCATGCGCATCAGTGGCGTTTTCGCCTTGCTTGGGGTGATATGATTAAAAAAAAAAAAGAAGAAGATCGTGATTATTAATATTTTATTCCATTTTTATCATTTTATTTTTGTTGCTTTTATCACAATGCTTGTACTATTTAAATATTCTTAGAACATTTAGTCATTTGGTCTGGATAAAAAAAATTAGCCAATGTTGGGACTTGAACTTGTAGACGAGACGTTTTGGGATGAGTAAGTTTTAACAATTAGGCTAGAGAAGCACTTTTCTTATTCCTGGATCTGAGAGAAAGAAAACTACAAAGATTCTATGGAAAGAAGTAAAGGAAAGCGAGCAGGGACCAAATATCAATTGCAAGAAAACAATACATTGATGTTAGCAAAAGGAATATCTCAACATGTAAATTACAAATTAGTGATACCAAAATCAAACAAATCTCTGTGCAGGGCCCGGAAGTTTTTCCTGTCTGAGTCCATCCTGCACATATATAAATCTGCCATCTGGCTGTGTGGCCCTGCTATTCTCCTCGGGTTTCTTGACAAAATACTATGGAGAATCTGTAATGTGATCGATACCGACTTGGCAGACCGGCTGCAGTCACTCTCTCACCGGCGTGATGTGGCTTCCCTGTGCCTCTTCTACAAATACTTTCACGGCTTCTGCTCCGATGAACTTAGATCACTGGTGCCCCCTAGGTATGAATTTGCACGAGACCCTAGATTAGCAACTAGGTCCCACTTTTTTTACAGTGAAACAGATAAAATGTAACCGCAATTTCTACTCTAACAGTTTATTTTCTCACACTTCCCGTCTGTGGAATTCCCTTCCATATACTTGCTTACCCGACAGCTATAATCTCCAGAAATGTAAATGTAAGGTCAATAGACACCTCTTATCACGCTTACGCGCATCCATTCTTTCAAATACTTTTCACATCTACCCAACCCCCATCCTCAGTATTCTCATCCGTTTATCACCCTCCTTCCGACATTTCCTATAACTAACCATTCTTTCTCATCACTTTCCTCTATGTAACCTCCTGCGCAATAGTGGCAGTGGAATGCCTTGCTTGGGGTGAAATGATTTTAAAAAAATATCTGGGAATTTAAAGAAGGACAGAAAGTACGACCCTGAAATCCGTAGGCGTATTGGAATAGGGAAAAATGCCTTTCAAAACTAAGCAAAATATTAAGAGACAGGAAAAGTTCGTTAGAAACCAAACAAAAAATAAGAAAAGAAAGAAAAAGTACTGAACTATTATATAATATATCTGCACAGTCGTAAAAGATATTTGAAGAAACAGAAATGTAGTTCTATAGAAGAATACTGAGAATACCATGGACCGAACATGTGAGGAACGAGGAAGTTTTAGAGAAAATAGAAACACTTATACTTAATATCCTTTAAGAGACAGTTGAAATTTCTACGGCGCATAATGAAGAAAGAGACCTTGGAAAATATTATACTCACAGGGCAGATTGAAGGTAAGACGGATAAAGGAAAACAATGCATAAAATAGAGAGCTTGCGGAAAGGGATGGCGAAACAATGTTTAAGAGAGATAAAAAAGCAAAAACAATGTTTATTCGAAGCTATAAATGACAAACAATTTGTGGGGAGCCATTATTGCTAACATTCTGAAAGGAGGTAGCGAAAAGAAGAATGCGAAAAAGAATGTAGATATAAAATGTAAACGCAAATTCTACTCCATCAGCTTGCTTTTCTCGCACTTTCCGCCTGTGGAATTCCCTTCCGTTCACTTGCTTCCCCGACAGCTATAATCTCCAGGAGTTTAAATGTAAAGTCAATAGTCATCTCTTATCTCACTAACTTTCATCCTCTCTCTCATGCTCCTTTCTCCGTCCACTCCACTCCCATCAGTATTCTCATCCTTCTCTTAAACACTTCCTGACACCCTCTATAACCTGCCACACTTTCTCATATTTTTTCACCTATGTAACCCCCTGCACAACAGTGGCAGTAAAATGTCTTGCTTGTGGTGATATGATTATAAAAACAAAAAGATATGTCATTAAAGCAACGGAAGGAAAAGGAAAACTATTCAAAGATTAATTAATAAAATCTGATATGAAAATATATTATCCTTTAAAAAATAACTAAGACTAAATATGTTTTGAGTTGAATGATCTGCTTTCTAAAGTGTTTTTTTTAGTCTAAACTTATATCAAGTTCGTCCATGTTTGTTTATTTTAGGTGTTGTTTGTGTTGGCATGCATTGTATGTCAATCTTTGATTCTAGTCTTTCATACTGTTTTACAAACACAAATAAATAGACGAAAGGAAAAAAGTCAGAGTGCATAGAAAATAAATTCTCCCTTCACATTTTACTATATTTTATTTTTTCTGGAACATGGTTTATTAACATAGCTGTTCATAGTTGCGTCATATTTGAGAATGATTTTTCCAAATTAAAGATTAAGTACAAAATCTGTTCCAGATCTTCTGCACATTTACTGGTAGTTTTACATTTTATGAACATTATTTAAAAAATATATAAACGGCTCTGAGAGGTTAATATGAACATTGGCGTTATCAGAATGAAGTAAATCACAAATAAATGATCGTAAGTGGACCCATATTTTTTAATTAAACAATATCAACAATTCCTTATTTTTGAAAAAAGGAAAACAAACAAGACAAAAAGAATAGTATTGAATGAAAAAAAGTAAAATACTGAAAACATTTGATTTAGTGTGTGTTTGATATGAAATATGTTAAAACACGTTGTATTTTGCTGATATTACCTTCAATAAGATCATTACCGGAACAACAACAACAACAACAACAACAACAACAACAAAAAAAAAGGAAACTCTTTACCATGGAAAACTTACTAATTAGAAACGCTGTACTTAATTTTACAATTATCCAACTAGACTTTCTGTTGGGCTTCTCGAGTAGACTATTAGATACATCGAAGATGTATAATGTTTAAAGCATGCTGATCTGTTTGATAACTATTAATTAGACTGAGTTTGAGCGGCACTGGGTGTTCCATATGCCAAAATAAGTAAATACAAATTTTATAGAAAATTTTTTTTTAGTAAGTATAATTGTGAATAGGTTATCTGAATTTGTGGCTGTGTGTGTGTGTATGTGTGTGTGTGTGTGTGTGTGTGTATGTCCGTTAAGTGTCCTACGTGATACACATGTGGGTGATCATGTCTCGAAAGAGACATGACTGACTGGCCAGACGAGAACATTGTCATTACTTTCTACAGTAGATTGGTTGTCAACCATAACTATAAAAAAACAATCTATCCTGCCATTTAACCCATAGATGGAGGTAGAAGCGACGGATTAATAACTTTCCCAAGGATGTTTTGTGTAAGTGAATGCAACGAATTCAAGTGGAATTCGAACTTGGATTTCCGATTTTTCGCTTCAAGTCGATATATATATATATATATATATATATATATATATTGTAACTAAGTTGTAGAACTCGTAGGTTTTTTACCTGTTGTTCATGCATTTACTTTTATAAAGAGTGCTGCATACAAATGTAGAGCGTTATATTGTAATAGTTGTTACAATGGTTTATAAATTCATAGTATCACTATATATATATATATATTACTCTGTCCTCAGACCTCAAATGGAAGCACTATATTGAATCCATAGCAAAATCTACTGCTAAGAAGATTGGGTCACTATGTCGATCCAGGATGTTTTTTCCACCTGAATCCATCCTGCATATATACAAGTCAACCATCCGTCCGTGCATGGAGTACTGCTGCCATTTATGGTCAGGTGCCCCTGCCGTTCTCCTCAGTGTTCTTGACAAGCTCCAAAGGAGAGTCTGTAATGTGATAGGTACTGATCTGGCGACTTGACTGCAGCCACTTTCCCATCGTCGAAATGTGGCCTCCCTCTGTCTCTTCTATAAATGCTTTCATGGCTTCTGCTCGGATGAGCTTAAGTCACTGATGCCTCCTCAACAGGTGTTTACCCGTGCAACCAGACTGGCAACTGGGTCCCACCCATTCACAGTCAGGTTAGCCAAACGCAGACGACAATTCTACTCCTGCAGCTTCCTCTCTCGCACTTCCCGCCTGTGGAACTCACTCCCGTATTCTTGCTTTCCTGACGGCTACGACCTCCAGAAATTTAAAAGCAAAGTTAATACTCACCTACTAACCACTGGACTCTAGCTCTCTCCCCTCCCCTGTATAATCTTCACTTTCTCTCCGCCCATGTATCTGTCATTGCACCTGCTTTCTCAGCTTTCTATTGTTCCTTTCTAACTAGCTTGTACTCCTCACTCTTTTCTAATTAATCTTTCTACATTTATGTAACCCCCTGCACATCAGTGGCGTTTCTGCCTTGCTCGGGGTGAAATGATTAAAAAAAAAAAATATATATATATATATATAATTGTGTGATTGGTTTGTTATTTTTTATACAAGTTTAATTGAAGATGATTGACAAGTAGGCGAGTAGGCTTTTTATTATATTTTTCTTGCATGCGTATTATAATTTCTATTTCGGAGTATAGAGTACCTAATAACTGTCCCAGCAATTTTGGATATGATCGCTTTCGGTTAATCTATGAGCTACTATAAAAAAAGTTTATATTTGTCTTTATTTACAAGTTTATCTTTGCATATTAAAATAGAAAAAGGAAATAAAAATCCTTGATAATAGCTAATAGATTAACCTTAATTAAAATTGATCCCAACACGTCTTAGAAGCTAACAGAAAGAGGTGGTGTAATATCTTTAACTAATGTTGTAACAATAAATTAATCAGTCCATGCAAACATTGTTATTGTCCAAGAGCTTACAATAATTTCCGACATAAATGTAAGTTCTTGAACTACACGTTTTTGAGTAATGTAGATTAAAAACAAAGAAGATAATACCTAAAGGGTATATTTTCCCCTTTATATTTAGTAAAACTAACTATTGCCCACCTAACCAAAATGGTTCCAATGACATCAAATTAATGGAAAGACACCAGCACCTTCCAGATATTAATCCATCATAAAACTTAGAATCTATCATTAAAATATATGTATGTAGAATAGTAAAATTCAATATTCAAGCAAAGATCTCTAGGAAATAAGAAAATCTGTTGCAAGTAATGTTCCTATCAAAAGAAGTTACGATTTATTAAAATCAATAAATTGTTCATGTTTAGATAACTCCAAAGAGCTAATATTAACATTATAAAAAACAAAAAACAAAATATGTTATTGTGTATGGGATGTGTACATTTTGTAGATGGGCGCCTGGACGAGTGGGTAGAACATTCTCATTATGACCATGAAATCCGGGTTCAAATCTTACCATGTTCGGTTTGTCAGGAGGATTTTATGTTATTGGTCCCAGCATCCGGCACCTTTGGAAAATATCTGAAAACCAGACCACGGGTTAACCCAAGCATTGTGAGTAAAATTGTATAGACGAGTGGTTGGAAAATATCTTGAGCCTTGGTTGGCAATATTCCTTGAGATGGTGTCTTGTATTTGAACACACCCGGATGTAGGGTAAGCGATCCACGTCAGCATCAGGCATCGAAAAGAATTCATAACATTCACTCACGGTACAAGAGTCTGGGTACAGTAATGCTTGACCTGGGTGTGGGACTGTCGATGGATTTCCGACCACTGATTGGCTGAAGGATGATGACGAAGCTGCTTTTGCTTATAGTATCAGAATTTTGTTCTAAATTAAACGTTATGTTTCCAGAAATTATTAATCACTTACAGATCAATAGCTATGTCTAGGACCAGAAAATATGTGCATTCTGCAGAAGATGAAACTCTCGTTTCACACCACTGCTTATGATGTGAAATTTACAGGTTTAGATGGCGGGATAGAAATGTGTTTGTTCCTTCTCATCACTGGCGATGTCGCCTTCGGGCGGGGCGTATGAAAAAATAAGGTTAGCCTGATCAGTAAGATTCTTATATTAAGGTAGCATTTTAACAATGCATTTTCACAGTTGGATTGAGTATTTTACCATTATGACACTGTTGGCAAAAACTAGATAATTTTTTACTTTGGTTTTAAGTAGGTACCTCCACTTATTTTCGATACCTAAATTTAAATTGATTAAAAAAAAGATTTTATTGAAGCTTTAATTTTAGTTGTAATTGAAAGCCAGGAGATTAAATTTACTAATTCCAGTAAGCAAAATACTCTGGTGTATTTCAAACCTAAATTATATTGATTGGAATCTAAAATTTTTCTGATTTTAAAAAATTTTAATTTTTCGGCTATTTTCCTCGATCGATACAGAAGCCAATTCTTGGTTTTAAAAAATCTTGCAAAACTAAAATATACCTCGTTGACATATTACTTTATTCAAATTAGCAAATTTAATCTTACCTTAATCTAATTTGAAACAAGTATTACTTCTTTACTGATTGAAATATACTATAAAAGAGTTTCTGAATTACGGTAGACTTGTTATCAGGGGTCATCATCGTGTTATCAGATGCGATAACTGACATGACAGACGGAAGCCGCCAAAAATGTTAAGTATTTGCTAAGACGAATTTGACATAATTTTATGTAACTTAATCATAGGCTTAATCATATTATGGTTTTTATCTATATAGTAAAATTAAAAATTTAACACAATATTTTCAGCAATTATCTAATATTTTTTAGAATTTTACTTAGTTTAGCTTTAAACCGAACGTTTGAAGATGTTTGATAAAAATATAAATTGAAATAATATAAAAGGTTATTTTAAAATAATTTTACAATATAATAACAAAGAATGAAGTTATATAACATGACAGCGGGACCTCAATAATTTATGAAATATTATGGCATTTATTAGTTTTTATTTTTAATATCTATTTTTCATGTTCTTTTTAGGTACGTCCACAAATTGTGAATTGCAAAATTAGGAAACTAGGAATTAATATATAAAACTTACTTTGAATTTTGAGGGAATGATTTGTAAAGCTGTTGAATGTTTAAACCTAGGGAACAGGAATCACGGAAGCGAGATGAAGAATTGTACCCTGCCAAAAATGTTTATAAAGTTGTTTTTTTCCTGAAAAGAGCGCAGCCTTTGAAACACGTGACCGTTTAATGATTTATATCACGTGCGGCTACTCGTAAAAAACAAAACAAAAAAAAAAAACAAAACTAAACTGCCGGTCATCAATACGCCACAATTAACATATTTTAACTATTTTAAAAATCGAATGGCTACATTATTTGTATTAAGCTTTTCAATAAAGTCTTCACGTATTAACTTAACAACCTAGCGTGGGCGATAAGGAGGAAATTTTTAAAAATTTTAAAAATTTATAAATT
>JBBBDQ010000808.1:1590000-1595000 GCA_037127315.1 Ascarosepion bandense | reverse complement strand
AGAGATGTATTAATACCTTTCCTAAGGGTATTTGTGCGTAAGTGAATGCGACGAATTTAACTGGAATTCGAACTCGGTTTTCCGATTTCTCGTTTTGCACACAACACACATCCTGATATTTTACAACACACTAACAAAGAGAAGTTTCTATTGATCCTAAAGTCATTATAATTATTCTGGTACAATATAATGAGTATGATATTAGTATACTGTCTACTGTGTCTGCAGTCTAGTTATTATAATACATGCCATATTATTAAATTATATTGAAATTATATAACAAGATAACCTTATGATCTTGTAGATTAACATGAATAAAACACAAGAAACTTTCTTAGGAAAACCTAATTTATTTTATATCATAGAAATACCAAAATAGGCATATATCCAAAGTGATCAATCATAGTGATTAGCATATTGTGTAGTTTAATTTAAAAGTGGAAAAGAAATCTTTTCTCAGTTGATAATAGAGAATCTGTAAAATAGTTTATGACTACGCATAAATATCACTTTTACGCAAATGAAGCTGCCATTATTTCAAGAGGGATAAAATACAACTGGATGTCGTAGACGAATCATAATGACTTCTTCATGATTTATTCACATTAATATCGTCATCTTTATTGATTTGATCATGATATTTCAGCCTAGTATATTACGGCTTTTGTAGATATTTAATAGATTCAGCTGTTAACCCTCCTTATCTTTTATTATATATGTTATTCACTGATGTTCATATTATATATATATATATATATATATATATATATTCTAAACATATACTGTTAAATATAAGAGGTAATGAATGTCTATTATGTTTAATCATAAGCCGTTCTAAACATCGTATTTTGGCTTTAATTTCAGGTGAAAATAAAGACAAAAATTCTCCAACATTTGGATAATTTTTATTTAAGTTGGTCCTAAGCTTTCGACTCACATGAGCCATCTTCAGAGAGCTTACAAGGACGTTAACATAAAAACATCCACCATCAAAGACGATTTTATCATGTGATGACATAAACCTTTGCTAAGCAGCGATAACAGTTACCAAAAATAGCAAACGCGGTTCGTAAATTTGTGATGCGGTTCTATGACGTCACACCGCATGAGAGTTCGAAACGATAACAGAACCACACATTTAAATACAATATAATGTGTTATGACCTGATTTAAACGTGATTTTATTAAATGTGGATTGTTTGGATTTAATGTAGATATCCTCCAATATCTGAAGGTTCTTTTTACTGTGTATATGAGTGAGGATTATTGTATTGTTGACTAAAATCATAGAACCAGCTTAATAAAAAACTATCCAAATGCTGGAGAATTTTTGTCTTTATTTTCACCTGAAATTAAAGCCAAAATACGATGTTTACAACGGCTCATGATTAAACATAAGACATTCATTGTCTCTTATATTTAACAGTATATGTTTAAAAAATTATCTGCTGCCTCGATGATACACTATATATATATATATATATATATATATATATATATATATATATATATATATATATATATAATACTGTGCAAAAGTATTAGGAATATAACTATCTTATCTTTTATGAGGCATCAAAATAAAGTTTAAAATCACCTGTCCTAACAGTTGTTCACACTACCAGTAGAATGCAAAAGTATCGGGACAGGGATGATTTTCTTAAAAACCTCAGTGAAATTCAAATACAGGGTGAAAAGTCAAGTAAATTGCTAATAAATATTGAGTATTTAAAACTATGCGTCAAAAAATGTATTAAAATGAAGTTATACTTAATTTTTCCTATTTTCTATTAAACAAGTTATTTTGAAACTACTTATTCTATTAGCCTTGAATATGACTGACTTTTTTCTTATTCAACCCTCTCGAATTGATAAATCTAATGCTACTTTGCAAGACACACTTTGGGAACATATACAAGCTGCTTGGCGGGAGATACCATTAGATTCATTGAAAAATCTTGTGATGGTAATACCTGACAGAATGAAGGCTGTGATCAAAGCAGGACGAAACGCGTAGGCGATTTAAAATACAGTTTTCCTCTTGTCACACACACACACACACACACACACACACACACACACACACACATATATATATATAAATGGATACAGTTTAACGACCTATGTGTGCTGTCTTGTTGGGTGTTGAATGAGGACGCTAAAAGTACGCATCGATGCTATAAAAATATTAATTGAAGTGTGTAGCTACAGAAAATTTTTGTTGGACAATGCATAATTTTAGTGTCTTCATTCAAAATATGACAAAAAAGACGTAGATTGCAGTTGAAATTCATTTTCAAAATATCAAACAGGGATTTGGATTTACTAAGACAGTATCATTTCCACAGGGTGATATCTAACGAACAACAACATTCGTAAAAAATGTAAGTCTCACTTTGATTATTTCTCGTATTGAAAGAGAACGCAGACATGTTCAAAAATTCTAGTTTTAAAATCTTTCTCTTCGTGCCTTATTATAGTGAAAAGATTATATATAATAAATCTAAATTATATCAATAAACCATCAACAAAAGTTTTCCTAGGATGAGCGATCAGAGTGCGAAATACTTTGCATACATTTCAAATTCTATGTATACAGGAGCTGATTTTGAAGTACTCTGTGGTACTTTAAACTGAGAATTCCAACATTATAATCTTTATCTTTGTGCTTTAGTTTAGTCAAAAGATTAATGTAAAATAAATATCAATGAAGTCATATGTAGGTGAGTAGAATTTAAGAACATAATATTATTCACACTCCACCCACGTCTATTGAACAGGTGAAGAGGCTCATCCCTTGTTTCCTGTTTAGGATGCGGTTTCCGGTTTTCTCTTTTCCAATCTTTTCACTCTTACGTAGCCCCCTGCGCATCAGTAGCGTTATCGCCTTGCTTGGGGTGATATGATTAAAAAAAAAAAATGAAAGCATAAGTTGACATATAGAGCTATCCATATATATATATATATATATATATAGAACGCAAACTTTTATAAAGTATGCCCCAAGGATTATGACAACCTAGTTAAAAACTCTTTAACTAAAAGTTATAAGAAAATAGACACTACTAATTTTAGTCTGGTTAATAACATTAACCAAGTTGGCAAATTAATTACAGAAAAATTACACATTAGTGACCGTGTTAGTAAACTACAAACTAAAGAAGCATATGTTTTATTAAAGGACCATAAACCAGACTTCAGAGCAAAACCAGCTACACGTCTGATTAATCCTACAAGAACGGAAGTTGGCAAAATTAGCAAAGCTATTTTGGAAAGGATCAACCGCTCTATTAAATGCACCATCGGATTCATGCAATGGATTAATACCACGGATGTCATCAACTGGTTTAAGAACATCCAGAATAAAGGTAATTGTACCTTTATCCAATTTGACATTATGGAATTTTATCCATCCATTTCTAAGGACCTATTTACCTTGGCTCTGGAATTCGCTAAGGAGTACTCTGATAGTTCTACTAGCGAAATGGATATCATATTAAAATGTAGAAGTTCTGTTCTAATCTATAACGATGAACAATGGACTAAAAAAACCTCAGAGGAATACTTTGACATTGCTATGGGTTCACTAGATTCGGCTGCAGCCTCTGATCTTGTGGGATTTTTCATTCTCTATAAGTTAACAGCTTACGAGGATATAAATACGGATAGTATAGGTTTATATAGAGATGATGGTTTACTGATTGTTAGAGATTCCACTAAAATTAAGGTAGATCGTATTAGGAAGATAATACATAGAGAATTAAAGAGTTTAGGGCTTAAAGTAGAAATCACGACTAACATTAAACAAGTAGACTTTTTAGATATTACTCTGGACCTTAATAATAATTCTTTCCAACCTTACATGAAGGCTAACTCTAATCCTATATACATTAATCCTCATTCCAACCATCCCCAATCAGTCATTAAACATATACCTTCTGCTATCGAATCTAGACTGAGCAACAACTCTTCTAGTAAAGTAATTTTTGATAGACATAGTAAATTTTATAATTATGCACTCAGAAACAGCGGTTATAAGGCCGCTGATTTTAAATAAAAAAACCCTACTAACTATGATAATAGCAAGAAGAAAAGACCTAGAAAAATCATATGGTTTACCCCTCCCTACAATTTGTTGGTTAAAACTAAAGTAGGAAATAAATTCTTAAAATTAATTAACAAACACTTTCCAAAAACTAATCCTCTTAGTAAAATATTTAACAATAATACTCTCAAGTTAAGCTACAGTTGCACAGATAATCTAGAAAAAATTATTAAAAACATAACAACAAAGTCCTCAAAAAGTATTATGATACTAAAAGCATTGTAAATCACAATTCTCAAAGTGATCGTACCAGAGACAAAGGTACTAATACCAGCAATTGTAATTGTAGAAATCCTAAAGATTGCCCTTTACATAATAACTGTCTAGTTAGCTCCATAGTTTATATTTGTACCGTCTCCACAATTGAAAATCCTAGTAATATAAAATTTTATATCGGTTCGACTAAGAACTCGTTTAAAACTCGCTGGTATCAACATACATTATCTTTCAGTAATAATTCCTATAAACACAGCACCTCATTATCTAAATACTATTGGTCCTTAAAGGAAAAAAACAAAACACCCACTGTTAAATGGAAAATCCTTACAAAGGCCCGAATTTGTAATTCTCTCCGTGCACCTTGCTACTTCTGTCTCAACGAAAAATTAGAAATTATCAAATTTAGGGATAAGGTTAAACTGTTAAACCAGAGGAATGAGCTCACAGTTCATTGTAAGCATAGTTCAGCATTTACATTAAAATGCGGGCTGTAATTTTCAAGTAATTAAGAAAAATATCCTTAACTGTCTTTTTGATGGGTGTTTCTATTCGGGTTGGACGTTCTGGTTGATTCTGCTGGGTGCTTTGTTCGTCATATACTATACTATTTTTGCCAGCCATTCGACCTAATATTGTTAGGCGGGTTGTGTGGCTGTGTGGTGCTCTGCCCGACATT
>JBBBDQ010000808.1:1517500-1587500 GCA_037127315.1 Ascarosepion bandense | reverse complement strand
GCACTTTTTTAAAAATAGTGTTTCTTTGGATGGGGAATATTATTCCACCCATACTTGTATATATATATATATATATATATATATATAATAAAGGAATATATATATATATATATATATAATAAAGGAATATATATATATATATATATATAATAAAGGAATAGGGTTGTTCCAACAAGAGTAATTACTATAAAATAAAATAAAAAGTGTGAGAAGCCGTGAACGTTTTCTTTAAAATGTAGGTTTATTGTTTTGGCATTTATACAAGTTATGAAGTATTAATTGTTCATGATGTGCGCATACACGTGTTTCGAGTCTAAAATTGACTTTCTTCAGGCGAACAAATTCGTGGTTTTATGTTTGGGTTTCTTCGAATATCTGACAAATAGATTATATATATATATATATACATATATATATATATATATATATATATATATATATATATATATACAATGCGATGGGTAAATTGACGCCATTTTTTATTTTAATGCGTATTTTTTATTTTCTCAATTGCACAGTATAGTACGGTAGGTTGGGCACTGTCTGTGAGAAAAAGAAAAAGAAAAACATGACACAATTCACCCCCCCACCATAAATTTGAAAATGGCATACCTTACTGCTTAGTATTCGCGCTGAGGTTCTAACATACAAACATTTCAGAGTATAGATACTGAAAAAAGTTGGATGAGTGTAATAGTGATTACGAAGGTACCGAAGCTTTGAAAGCATACTCTTAAAAGAAAAGAACTCTCGAATTTGTTGGTCATGGCCTCAGACTCAACACGAAGACCTTTGAGAAAGCATTGCTGCCTTGTGTCAAGAGGGTGGGTGCTGCACTTAGTAGCATGAAACGATTATGGTTGTCAGATAATCTTTACAACGACATCGCCCTTACATATGACCAACTAAATTCCCAGATATTCATGATACTCTTGATTATTATGTGGCGAGTGTAGTTGAGTGAGAGATCAACAAAACTACATGTAACACGAAAGATGAAAAAATGAACTGAAGGACAAAATTGTAGTACAAAGCACCAACTTTAACAAGGAGACCGTACAGAACATAATATGCTAAACAGTATAATTGATCACGTTGGCCAATTGGGGACTTTTGTATTTGTGTTTATATGTATTTGTAGATAAATAATTAATTTATGCAGAAATCCATATATATATATATATCTGCGCATGTACACAGACAAACAGAGGCACACAGGTACACACATACCTATACACGCGCGCACGCACGCACGCACGCAACTATGAATATATATCTACATGTATGCGTGCATATATATATATATATATATATATATATATATATATATATATATGCATGCACACATACATGCATACATTCATATACATAATATAATTTGCACACTAACATAAGCAAAGTCATAGTCTAGATACTCGAACCATATATATATATATATAGTAAGAACGTTCGCTTTTTGACCATGAGGCCCGGCTTCGAATCTTACCATAATCTATTTGTCAGGAAGGTAACTTTTTGATATTATCGGTCTGGAGGAGGTGATTCCAGCATGCGGCACTTTTAGAAAGAGCCGGAAAACCATACCAAGCCCTTTGATTGTTGGGCCAGCTCGAAGTAACATGTCATCGTGACCAAGGGTGTGAGCGTTCTGGCTTTGTTCAAACTGTTGTTCATGCTAGATAACGCGCTCTTTCCCAGAAACTGTAACTAAGGTCTGCTAAGCACAGTTACAGTATAAACCATAGATGGGCTCTGTGGGTGTTGAACAAGTACAAGTATGTCTGAACAGGCGTCGACAATGGGGATGAGCTAACCGCACTAGTAGACGGGTATCCTCGAATACGAATGGCCAGCCAACACACACACACACACACACACACACACACACACACACACACACACACACACATATATATATATATATATATATATATATATACTAGCTCGATGTTGCTCGGGTTTTTGGTGGTTATATTGAAATGGTAAGGTCAGGCGCTTATTCAAAAACCTACAGTATGAAGTTGTCGTGACGCGTAAGTTTAAAAAATAAAAATGCGAAGCAAGTACTGTTTTTTGTTGTATTAGTAAAACAGGATTCATGCTTGGTCTATTTTGTCAATAAACGGGAATGATATATGTACATTTGGAAGAACGGGGGCGGTGGCTATAGGATCCTGTGATGTGATGCAATGACGTTGTGTCCCTGCAACGTCGGAAGGGGTTGGAACTTTGTACAAAACGTGAAATTGTTATGGCATATGATAAAGTAGAAGTTACAAAAAGCCTCGATTTTTGTTGGAATTCAACCAAGCATTTCGTAGAAATAAACGATCGCAAAAAGCAAACTTTTTAACTAATTTTTGGCGCACCCTTTGTGTCAATTGAAAGTCTTGTTCAGATATCAAGGCACCAGACTTTGATCTACCAGTAACTCGATTTTGTTTGAGTGAAGTGTCTTTGAGAAATGCATAAAAGAAATGCGCAAAAGACCACCTAAAATTGGTGAAAAACGCTTTTCGTAACAATTTTGAGATGAGCCAAAGGAAATACATAATGAAAATAAGATAAAAAAATGTAACGTTTTTTTTACCAACTCAACAAATATCATCTTATAAACTAAACTGACATAAAAAGCTAAGTTTTCTTATTACTATTTAAAGTCAGCCTAATGAACATTATCATTGATCTTTTGTGATATTCTTGTTTCTCTTTTATTACATTAAGGAAAATATTTTTGGCAAGATATAGATATGTGCGTGTGTATTTGTATATATATATATATATATATATATATATATATAGTCATCCGCAGACAGAACTGTTTCGCTGTATCGCAGCTCATCATTACGGTTAGACTCCGATTGCTTTTTACTCAGGATTGAAACCCGACCTAATTGGCGTTAGTAGGCAATTCTACCTCTGGGCTATGGGCGTTCGGTAGAAGAAGGCGGACTTCTTAGCGTATACTTTACCATTATACATGCCCAATAGCCAGAGTGCACTAATTCATTAGTGAATGAGCGATGCTACATGCCATATATATATATATATATATATATATATATATATATTTGTGTGTGTATGTGTTTGTGCGCGTATGTGCATGCGTGCGTCCGCATAAATCTACATAAAGGATAGTCTAAGGCTTATTGTTGATTTTTGACAAACCCTGTACATTGATTGGAAAAACTTTTGTGTACATCAAAGTTTCGGAACTTGATTTACAAGTTACCCGATTTTGGTTGAATTCGCATTACCCGCAGAAATTACTAATGGCTTTAAAAAGAACAGACGTCATATTATTTAAACCCGAGGAACCTTTCGGCCAACTCTTATCAAGGGTTCACGTTGGCTTTAATTTTAAGGGAATTAAGGAAAAGGACAAGGCAAAAATAAATTACTTACAATGCTGGGAGACGATGGAACTCGTTTAAAAATAAATTTATTGAAAAAAAAAACATAAAATGTAAGGGGGGTGTAAACATGTAATTCCACAAGAGTGTTTAAAAGTGAAAAAATGTTACACTCACAGACTCACCAGCAATTGTAAGGAGCGTAAAATTTTTAAAAAATCAAGAATTAAATTTTGTTGATAAATGTGTCAATCGCTCAAAAGCTGGCTGAAAAATTGAAAATTAAAAAAAAAATCTAAAAATTTTAGAATCGAATGATATGACTTTTATTTGAAATACACCCGAGTATTTTGCTTAGTGGAAATAGTGAATTTAATCATTAAGCTTTCAATTAAGATAAGGTTTTTATTTTAAAAAATTCAATTTAAATCTTAGGTATCGGAAATGAAGCGGAGGTAACTACTCTAAACCTTTTGTTTGAATTGGTGTAAAAAAAAAAAAACCCAAAAATCAGCATCTTGATTATTTTAATGCTGTTGGTAGACTACAATTGATGTAGTTTCTGTAATTTAGCTCAGTTTTTTATTGAGATTCTGTAGCACCAGACTAGAGTGTTCAAAGGAAGATGATTTTTGACAAGACACTCAGGCTTTGATCTCTACACATTATATACTCATTGCAGACAAGCATATTTTGCTGTATATATATATATATATATATATATATATATATATATATAATAGCTTTAGGAAACAGACTATCATTTATGTAGATTTATGCGGACGCACGCATGCGCATACGCGCGCAAACACATACACACAAATATATATATATATATATATATATATATATATATATATATATATATATATATACACACAAATACGCACGCACATATCTATATCTTGCCAAAAATATTTTCCTTAATGTAATAAAAGAGAAACAAGAATATCACAAAAGATCAATGATAATGTTCATTAGGCTGACTTTAAATAGTAATAAGAAAACTTAGCTTTTTTATGTCAGATTAGTTTATATGATGATATTTGTTGATTTGGTAAAAAAAACGTTACATTTTTTTATCTTATTTTCATTATGTATTTCCTTTGGCTCATCTCAAAATTGTTACGAGAAGTGTTTTTCACCAATTAAGATTAAAATATAATTAAAAAGAAACTCATTATAAGTTATATTTTATAGTAGCTTCTCAATAATTGGATATCTATCTATCTATCTATCTATCTATCTATCTATCTATCTATCTATCTATCTATCTATCTATCTATCTATCCCACCGTGTTCATTATCTATCTATCTATCTATCTATCTATCTATCTATCTATCTATCTATCTATCTATCTTAGTTCATTCGCTATCTATCTATCTATCTATCTATCTATCTATCTATCTATCTATCTATCTATCTATCTATCTATCTATCTATCTAATATTCCTATATTTGAGAATAAAAAATGACATTGGAAAGTTAACATTTCCATTTTTTTTCAAAACTTGCTTTTTTGATCTTACCCGCTATTTTCTCCAATTAAGACCTCTAAAGTTATAATTATTCTTGGGATGTAACATCTGTTTTCAAATGCGGTAACGCAAAAGTGGAGAAAAATTATTTATACTTCTATGCGTACATTTACAGTACACACCCAGAATAAAAGCAAAAATTTTGATTTATATAAATATTTGAAGGTCTACCATACAAAGAGTTAGTACACACTTATATAGGTTGAATTCTATTACTTATTTTGGCTGGTTTGTACGTATAGAAACATATACTCTCTTATATACATGTGTGCGTGTATGTATTTTTGCATGAGTGAATGTGAATGTACATTTGTGTATGACATTTTATATACTTATGTTTATATGTTTTTGAGGATTGAAATTTGAATGTATGAATACCTTAAACAAATGTTTATCAAGAGATTATGTAATTATGTATCATTATTGAGAGAATAAACCATGAAAATACATTATTTTTAGTCAAGATACACACACACACACACACACGCACCCCCCCCCCCCCCACATATATATATATATATATATAGTGTTAGCCTGGCTTAAATATAGTTTGGCTTGACCTTAATAAACTGACATGAGAATTTGAAGTGCTAGAATTCTATAACAAATGCCCTAAATCAGTATATCGCATCATAGTTAAAAGTGGCATTGGTTCAATGTATTTCGATCATTAGGCATGACTAAGCTATGACCACATTAGCTACTGAGAAACAAGCCTATTTATTGTTACTACAACGTTTAGTCTTTTAGAATTTGTTTAAGAAGGAAGAAAAGAATATCAGAAAATCTATTTCAGTTGTTTACGGAATACTTTATGTTGTATAAAAAAGTAAAAAGACTCCTATTAACCGCTATTTCTGCTCTAACACTTTCTTTTCTCGCAGTTGTGGAACTAACTACCGTTTACTTGCTTCACTGATACTTACAATCTTGAAACATTTAAATGCAACGTCAGTTGCGATCTTCTATCTTACTGAATCCTGTTCATCTTTTACCCTTTCTTCAATACCCTCTTTAACCTGTCTTTTCTATCACGGTAACCCCCTGAGCACTAGTGACTGTTCCGCCTTGCTTAGACTGAAATGATAAAATAAAATAAAATAAAATAAAATAAAATAAAATAAATAAATGGTTAGAGCAAATTGTACTGAAAGTGTATTACCACAGACCAGGCAATCATTTACTTCTGATATAACTACGACTAACTTCGGCTTCCGTTACAACTGCATCGTGTTTAGTGGGGAGATGGTGACGTAGCAGATCGAATCACGTTTTTAGAACTCAATGGTTCTGTTTTTGTGCATGTCCCAAACACAAATTCACAACTATTGTCATCATTAATTAACGTACTTAGGTATTTAAGAAGGAAAAACTGAACAGTATCATATACTGGTCCTTCATCAGTAATATCAAGAACTTTCTTAGTTTTGATTATATTATTGATATAATTTTATTATTTTCGTTGCTATTACATATTTTGTTTTATAGCAATGGTGACATAAAAAAACTAAACCAAAACAAATAAATTCCCTGCCTACTAATTGTATAATTGAGGAAAAATGATTGAACGATAAGCAGCAATAAAAGGAATTGAACAAATACCAGAAGAGTTCTTGGACTAAAGAATGTAAGCAACTGTCTGAACAGTTCTTGAATTAAAGAATATGAACAAATTTCTGAAAAGTTTTTATTCAATATTAATGAACGCCGAATGTTTTTGTGTGGAAGCGTCTAATCTCCAGCCAGCATTTGATAAATTTTTAAAGGCTTTGAATATTATTATATATGCAATATATTTGTAACTACCAAAAATACAAGGTTATATAACACTTATCGGCTTGGAAAATAAATAAGAAAACAGAGTATGAATTTTTGCTGAAGTTGTATATTACTAATGTAATCTTACAGCCATTTTTTTTTTTTGTTTTTTTTTGTTTCCCGTTTAGGATGCGGTTTCCAGTTTTCTCTTTTCCAATCTTTTCACTCTTTTCCTTTTTTATTATTTTTTTTTTCAATTGGAGTAGATAGACTAAACTATCGCCCGGTTCACACTCCACCCACGTCTATTGAACAGGTGAAGAGGCTCATCCCTTGTTTCCTGTTTAGGATGCGGTTTCCGGTTTTCTCTTTTCCAATCTTTTCACTCTTTTCCTTTATTTTTTTTTTTCAATTGGAGTAGATAGACTAAACTATCGCCCGGTTCACACTCCACCCACATCTATTGAACGGGTGAAGAGGCTCATCCCTTGTTTCCTGTTTAGGATGCGGTTTCCGGTTTTCTCTTTTCCAATATTTTCACTCTTTTCCTTTATTATTCTTTTTTTTCAATTGGAGTAGATAGACTAAACTATCGCCCGGTTCACACTCCACCCACATCTATTGAACAGGTGAAGAGGCTCATCCCTTGTTTCCTGTTCAGGATGCGGTTTCCGGTTTTCTCTTTTCCAATCTTTTCACTCTTTTCCTTTTTTATTATTTTTTTTCAATTGGAGTAGATAGACTAAACTATCGCCCGGTTCACACTCCACCCACATCTATTGAACAGGTGAAGAGGCTCATCCCTTGTTTCCTGTTTAGGATGTAGTTTCCGGCTTTCTCTTTTCCATTCTTTTTACCCTTACGTAGCCCCCTGCGCATCAGTGGCGTTACCGCCTTGCTTGGGGTGATATGATTAAAAAAAAAAAAAAAAAATATCACGCTGAAACATCAGTTCTCGTACGATAAACAAAATGAAGCAACGTTGAGGCTGGTCAGTACCTAAATGGGTGACCACTTGGGAAAACCATTTACTGGATGTGCGAGTGGTGTAATGGATAACGGCTCAGAATTGTTAATCGGATGGCCAAGTTCTAATTCCAGTCGTGTTCGTTATATTCACTTACACGCAAATAATGTTGGGAAAAGTATGAACCCACAGCTTCTTCCCCAAGCTATGGTTTATATAGTAAGATTTGTATTACGAACTCATTATTATCTCAAAAAGAATTTGTTACAACATTTGCTTTGAATAACCTGCAAAGGGTTGATAAGCCATAGAAATGAATGAATGAATCAATCAATAAAATAATATGTATGAAGAAAACTCTCACCAGTTCCTCTATTATTAATTTCTATTTTCTAAGAAATAGGTATAAATGACTGTCCACGGTCTTGTGAGATCAAATTTTGAATGAAGCCTCAAATTAAATACTTTTAATTTCCTGCTTCATGATTCAAAATGGATAATAAAAAAGCATTTAAAAAAGTTTTAAGTTCAGAAAATAATTTTGGGCTTAACACTCTATACATATATACATACACTGTTAAATATATGAGACAATGAATGTCTATTATGTTTAATTATGAGCCGTTCTAAACATCGTATTTTGGCTTTAACTTAATTTAATGTTGGAGAATTTTTTCTTTATTTTCACCTGAAATTAAAGCCAAAATACGATGTTTAGAACGGCTCATAATTAAACATAATAAACATTCATTGTCTCTCATATTTAACAGTATAAGTTTAGAAAATTATCTGCTGCCTCGATACAATAAATATATACATATCTTGAGATAATGAAAATAACGATATTTCCATGGATAAACGTATTGTATTCTAACGTTCTAGGTATAAAAAATATTAGTAATAGTGAACCGTTACTTTTGACACTAATTCAGAGAAATACGACAGAAATTTAAACGTAGTAGTGACAAGGAATATAAAGTAATTAAAATGATAATAGAGGTTAAAATAATTGTATATAAAAAGGGTGATAATAACTGAAAGAATATAAATTATATATTCTGTTATTAGTTCGCAAAAGAATGAATGACAGCAATAATATAATTTTTATAGATGGAGATCACTGGATTGCTGTGTGATGTCTGTCCTCCAGTACAGCAACGAATGATGAATATTTTCCTCGAAGATAAAGAAAAAACTCGAAGAAGCAGAAATGTGTTTCTACAAAAGGAAGTTAAGGAAACAATGGACGAATATGTTGAGCAATGTCGAGGGAGAATAAAAATGAAAAGGGGAAATTTTGTGAGTCACGCAATGAGGAAAGAAGTTCGTGGAGAATTTGATATTTACAGGTCGGATAGAGGGAAAGAGAGACAGGAGTAAAGAGTACGTGATATACTTTATGGGCTTAAACAAAAAGGGTACATAAAACAGGAAAAACGGGACTATGGGACAATCAATGAGGAAAGAGGTTGGTGGAGAATCTGATATTTACAGGTCGGATATATGGAAAGAGAGACAGGATTAAGCAGCATGTGACATATTTTATGGGCTTAAACAAAAACAGTAAATAAAAACGAGACTGTGGGTCACGCAATGAGAAAAGCGTTTCGAGGAGAATCTGAAATTTACAGGTCGGATAGAGGCAAAGAGAGACAGGAGTAACCAGCGTGTGACATACTTAATGAGCTTAAACAAAAAGAGTAAACAAAAACGGGACTGTGAGTCACGCAATGAGGAAAGAGGTTCGTGGAGAATTTGATATTTACAGGTCGGATAGAGGGAAAGAGAGACAGGAGTAAAGAGTACGTGATATACTTTATGGGCTTAAACAAAAAGGGTACATAAAACAGGAAAAACGGGACTATGGGACAATCAATGAGGAAAGAGATTGGTGGAGAATCTGATATTTACAGGTCGGATATATGGAAAGAGAGACAGGATTAAGCAGCATGTGACATATTTTATGGGCTTAAACAAAAACAGTAAATAAAAACGAGACTGTGGGTCACGCAATGAGAAAAGCGTTTCGAGGAGAATCTGAAATTTACAGGTCGGATAGAGGCAAAGAGAGACAGGAGTAACCAGCATGTGACATACTTAATGAGCTTAAACAAAAAGAGTAAACAAAAACGGGACTGTGAGTCACGCAATGAGGAAAGAGGTTCGTGGAGAATTTGATATTTACAGGTCGGATAGAGGGAAAGAGAGACAGGAGTAAAGAGTACGTGATATACTTTATGGGCTTAAACAAAAAGGGTACATAAAACAGGAAAAACGGGACTATGGGACAATCAATGAGGAAAGAGGTTGGTGGAGAATCTGATATTTACAGGTCGGATATATGGAAAGAGAGACAGGATTAAGCAGCATGTGACATATTTTATGGGCTTAAACAAAAACAGTAAATAAAAACGAGACTGTGGGTCACGCAATGAGAAAAGCGTTTCGAGGAGAATCTGAAATTTACAGGTCGGATAGAGGCAAAGAGAGACAGGAGTAACCAGCATGTGACATACTTAATGAGCTTAAACAAAAAGAGTAAACAAAAACGGGACTGTGAGTCACGCAATGAGGAAAGAGGTTCGTGGAGAATTTGATATTTACAGGTCGGATAGAGGGAAAGAGAGACAGGAGTAAAGTACGTGATATACTTTATGGGCTTAAACAAAAAGGGTAAACAAAAACGGGTTTGTGATTCACAATGAAGAAAGTCGTTCTTGAAGAATCTGATACTTACAGGTTGGATAGGGGTAAAGAAAGTCTGGGGAAAACAGCACCTAACATACTTGAATTGTCAGTTTAAAATATGCACCTGATGATTGTATAACGCAGTAAACTCCGAGTCGTGCCATAGACGTATGACAATATTTATTTCTTTATTAATATATATTCGTAATAAATGTGTATATATATATATATATATATATATATATATATATATATATATATATATATATATATATGTGTGTGTGTGTGTGTGCGTGTGTGTGTGTGTGTGTGTGTGTGCGCTTATGTGTGAAAATTCAGTGACACTATGAATAATGCTTATCCTTTGTCATTATATAGGTTGTGATGCGTGAGTTTTCGATATTTTATATTTTTTATTTCGTTTTTGTGCGTTCTTTGTTTTTCACGACTGTTCAGCAAAGTAGGATCAGCTGAGTGCCGTCTGTAAGAAGAGGAACATCATGATGCATTTCACTCCGCCAGAAATTAGAAAACAGCATGGTGTGAAGCTTGGCATGCACTCCGGAAGCCTTATTATTAATATTTTAGGGTATTTTGATGTCATTCTGTGAACAGTAGAGGATTCTAAAAGAGTTGGATGAGCCTAATGGTGATAACGAAGGTGTTTGGAATGGTCATTACTGATGGCGACGTTATCGTGCCTTGAGTGGGTAGTGTTTTCTTGGATCAAGTGAGTGTTTGCTGGAATACCATATATCTAGCAACAGGAGTTTGGACCATGACACACAAACAGGTTAATCTAATCTTGGCTGTTAAAGAATTTCTGCAACCACATCATCTTTTACATCTGTTCACCTGTCAGGACTGCAGCACCTTTGATTATTACGGGTGGGGCGCAGTTGAGCGAGAGACAAACAAATCTACATGTAATCAATAAAGATGACCTGAAGGCAAGAATTATGGCATAATTTACCAACTTAAACAAGGAGATTGTTCAGAAGAACCGCAGGAGATTGCGAAGTCGTTCGGGGGCCATGGTTTATTGAATAAATTTACTCTTTAATATTTCAAGACATTTTTGTGTAATTTTGCTAAATATATCTGCTATCAGATTATCGTCAACAATGCAATGCTACTCTGATAATCAACCTTAAAAAAAATCGCTAAAAATCTAGTGGCTTTTCAAATAAAACGACGGCATTCAACTATTAATACAATTGACTTAATACCGCCATATATATATATATATATATATATATATATATATATATATATATATTGAGAGAGAGACGGAGACAGAGATAGAGATAAAGAGAGAAGCGAGGATAGATAGATAGATAGATAGATAGATAGATAGATAGATAGAGAGATAGATAGATAGATAGATAGATAGGGAGAGATAGTGAAAATTATATAGCTGCATTTCAACAAAATCGAGGTGGAAAAGTTTAAAACTCATTTTAATACTCCTTGTATTGATAAATATTACATTATTGTTGGTTTACATAATTTTATTATCTTGCAAACATATAATCAATATTGTAAAGAAGAGATTTAACAGCTAGATATTGTGAAACATTATTATTATTATTAAATTCTAAATAAAGCTTTTTAAAACAATAAACGTTGTCAATGGAGTAGATGAAGCAAGCAGTAAAAGCGGTGTCAACAGAAAATCCATCCTTTTTACATATACTTTTCTTGCGGGAACAAATGTTAGATATTGCCAGATAGGCTAAAATTCAAGACAAAAATATCATTTTGGTATTCATTAATTTTAGTTTAACCTGATACTAACCTGGAGTTTAGTCCGGTACTTGTCTGATATATTGAAATCAATTTATTGTTATTCTAGAATCGACATGAAAAAAAAAAAAGACAAATTAAAAACTTTTCTAAAAAATTAACTAATTTGATCAAGCTTCGAAAATCTCATAAAAATGAACAAAACGTTTTACTCATCACTCATACAAACCAGAATTCACCTAATACAGTCGATTGCCCATCCCAAAACTTTTTATACCAAAAGGTACCCTCCCTCTAATAAAAATCAAAACTATAACACACACACACACACACACACACACACACACACACACACACACACACACACACATGAATAGATAGAGAGGATAGAAAAATAGTAAGCTGGAAGACGTAAGAAATAAAATAGAACCCATGAATTCAAGAAAAAATAGGACATATTCCGCGTATATTATGTGATATAATTAGTTCTTCAGTATCGCTTGAGGCATAAATTAGTTGACCAGATGTTACGTTTGATCGTCGTTCGCCAGACCCTGTTGTTTGAAGCAATATAAAAAGTACTACGTGAGGACATAACATAAAATCATTTGATGAAATGTATAAAAGCTTTCAGATAAATTTTGCGCGCACACACACGCATGCACACACACATAAAGAAAAGAAAAGCAAGAAGAAACTTTTTATGCTAACGCGTTACGCTCATTGAAGAATTTATCAAAACATGTGTAGAAGTTTATATTTTAGGTCATTCACTAATTTAGAATTTGAAAACTGTAAGATATTCATTCTCCATGTTACTTCTATGTTTAAATACTTCTTTTTCTATGTGCCGTGTTCCTCCAGGACGTAGGCGATCAAGTCTTCTGCATCTCCCTATCCCCTGTAGCTATTAACACCCTTTTTCCTGTTACCTCTTCCAAACCCTGCTCCGTTATCCATTTACTCAAGCTCATCCGGTATGTTATGCGTTGCTTTCCTTTTTCTCTCTGTCTCTTTATATGTTATGTGAGTATTAAATTTTCCAAGCCTTCCTTCTTCATTGTGTGACCCAGAAACTTCAGCTACCTCTTTCTGATATTAAGTATAATTTTCTGTTTTGTTTGTATTCTATCCAAAACCTCATCGTTGCATCCCTCTGTAGAACCACATTTCGGTTGCTTCAAGTCTTTCCTTTATCTTTAATGAGATTGTCCAGCATAGAAAGACATATTACATAACAACCCAGTACTTTGTTCTTTGTTTCCAAACAAGTTTAGCAGTCTCTCAATTCTCTACTCAGGTTTTAAAATTCATTCTTGGTTGGTCATGCCAATACGCTTTTGGATTTCAGCGTCGTATTTTCCGTCCACTATTAGAAAACTTCCCAGGTATTTAAATTTTTGTGCCTGGTTGATTTTTTTAAAAATCATTTCACCCCGAGCAAGGCGGAAACGCCACTTATGTGCAGAGGGCTACATAAATGTAAAAAGATTAATTAGAAAAGAGTGAGGAGTACAAACTAGTTAGAAAGGAACAATAGAAAGCTGAGAAAGCAGGTGCGATGACAGATACATAGGTAAAGAGAAAGGGAAGGTTATACGGGGGTGGGGAGAGAGCTAGAGTCCAGTGGTTAGTAGATGAGCATTGACTTTGCATTTCTGAAGGTTGTAGCCGTCAGGAAAGCGAGAATACGGGAGCGAGTTCCACAGGCGGGAAGTGCGAGAGAAGAAGCTGCAGGAGTAGAATTGTCGTCTGCATTTGGCTCACCTGACTGTGAATGGGTGGGACCCAGTTGCCAGTCTGGTTGCACGAGTAAACACCTGTTGAGGAGGCATCAGTGACTTAAGTTCGTCTGAGCAGAAGCCATGAAAGTATTTATAGAACAGACAAAGGGAGGCCACATTTCGACGATGGGGAAGTGGCTGCAGTCGAGCCGCCAGATCAGTACCTATCACATTACAGACTCTCCTTTGGAGCCTGTCAAGGTCAGCAGCGAGATTATGTCTGTCCGCTACGACAGGTTTCTTACTGGTGCGGGAGTATATTGCAGTGTCATCTGCGTAGATGCTTACTTGGGACTTGATCTCATCTGCGATGTCGTTGATGAAAATAAGGAAGAGCGTCGGGCCCAGGATAGAGCCCTGTGGGGCACCAGTATTCGTGCTGTAGGACGAAGAGGCACGCCCATTCAGAACGACCTTCATTTTGCGGTTATTTAAGAAAGATTGGATTAGGTCAAGCAGGCGACCGGTAATACCGTAACCGCGTAGTTTGCATAGGAGGCCAGAGTGCCAAACCCTGTCGAAAGCCTTGGAGATGTCCAGAGCAACAGCGCGAGCCTCGTCAGACTCATCAAGGGCCTGTAGCATGTACTCCGTTACGGTTGTTAGCAGGTCGGCCGTGGACCTGGCAAAGCGGAATCCATATTGCCTGTCGGAAAACAGTTTGTGGGTGGTGAGATGATGAACTATTTCAGCATTGATTATAACCTCGAATACTTTCCCGAATATCGGTAGAAGACTGATAGGGCGATAGTTGGAAGGGTCCGAGGGTTCACCACAATTCTTAAATACAGGAACGACTGAAGAGAACTTCCAGCATGCAGGAAAGCAGGAAGCAGAAAGGCAGTAGTTAAATAGTTTAGAGAGGACAGGGGAAAGTTCAGGAGCACACCTCTTAAGGACTTCATCATCACTGCCCGCCTTATGTTTTGATATTACATAGGATACTACTGTCGGGGTAATGTATACATCGTACAGTTTAGCCTTAGTTCTAATAGGGAAGTCGGGTGAGGGTATTCTAGATGAGGCAAATGTGGATTTGGATGAGAATCCGCGAGCAAAGCACTCGGCCTTATCCGCTGATGCTGTGAGGACCTCAAATTCATTGATTAAAGGAGGGATAGAGGATTTGCTATTATTCAGCACCCGTTTGCAAACCGCTGATAATCCTTGGAGTCAAACTTGCGGTCAGCTATGCGCTGTCTCATTATCTTATGGGGGTCGAGTTTTGAAATTACTCTGGATACTACTGTCGGGGTAATATATACGTCGTGCAGTTTGGCCTCAGTTCTAATAGCGAAGTCAGGTGGGTGTACTCCGGACGAGTCGAATGTGGAGTTGGATGAGAATCTGTGGGCAAAGCACTCAGCTTTGTCCGCAGATGACGTGAGAACCTCAAATCCATGGATTAAAGGAGGTATTGAGGATTTCCTACTGTTGAGCACTCGTTTACAAATCCTCCAATAGTCATTGGAGCCGAATTTGCGGTCAGCTAACAACTGTTTGGCATCATTTAGGGTTCTCTTGCACTCATTGCGAGCAGATATGAACAGGCGCCTATTGTGATCAGTTGACTGTCTCCGGAATAGACGGAATTAATGGTTCTGTGGGCAATGGCGGCTGAGCAGGCCGGAGAGAACCACGGAGAGGAATGAGGTTTTAAGCAATACTTCCTGGTGGGTATGAAGGCATCAATGCTAGCTTTCACCCATGACGAGACCTCAGAGGCACAGTCATCAACTGATAGGTCGAACACTTTTCCCCAAGGGACGTCGCAGAGGAAATCGCGAAAGGCATCCCAGTCAGCTTTTTGGTAGAGGTAGGAGGTCCTATAGGTAGGGGGCTCCTGGGGGGAGAGAGATTGGAAAGAAATACTGAGAGAGACTACAGCGTGGTCGGAGTTGCCGAGAGGGCAAAGCTGCGAGACTTGACAGGCGTCAGGCGCAGAGGTGAAACATATATCTAGCAGTGAGGAATGACCTGAGGGAGTGCTTGGAAAGCGAGTGGGGAAGTCCACCACTTGCGTAAGGGATTGGGAAATAGCAAAGTTCATGGCGTGAATGCCCGCTGGATCAGTAACGGCGTTTTCAAGCCACTCAGAGTGATGGGCATTACACATTTCTCGTCATGAAGTTCAATGAAACGCGTTGGCGTGAAATAAAAGTTTTCCTCCTGTTTTTTATTTTGTGAATATTGATTTCACAAGTATATTTTATTTATATCTCAAGTATTGCACACAAACGCACGCACACACGCACACACACATGCACACACATACACACATATACATATATATATATATATATTGAAGCAATAAAAGTAGACATGATAAAAAACAATCACAAGAAAGAAACAATTCATTAAAAACATGTGTAATACATATATATATATTTGTAATACATATATTTGTAATACATATATTTGTAATATATATATATATATATATATATTTGTCTGATGGTCGCAAGAGCGTGAAACCCAGTGTTACAAACTCATATCTATCCATATGAATATGTCAGGTCTATCACTGATATTGAGCGCTTTCAGATAAGTACCATGCATATATAATATATAAATAATATAATATGTATAACAAATTGCATATATATATTGATATTTATAAATACACACACACACACACACACACACACACACACACACACACATATATATATATATATATATATATATATATATATATATATCACTGTAAGTCAGTTAATTGCCATAAATCATACACGCTTAGGCGATCATATCTCTTTCGATCCAAGACTGACTAGGCAGAAGATTTGACTCAGTGGTTTGCCATTACTTTCTGCGTTAGACTCGTTGCTAAGCAAGGCTATAGAACATAATATGTTCTGTTGTTTAACCCATAGCAGGAGGGAACTATATTGCTGTACCAGTTAATATTCGCAAGGGAAAGGTGGGTAATTTACATAGGTGAATTAATGTATCATGTTTACTGAGAGCTAAATATTTGATTTAAAACCATCAGTGTGCTTGGTCATATGGCCTGGAAATTTTCTGTTCTGAGTAAGGTTAATGCCGATTATCACTTGAAGGTTTTGGAATCAGTTTACATTAATTTCTGCAAACCTTCTATCAGCAATGAAGAGGAAATGTTAGTGAGCTTAAATGTAATTAGCCTTTAATGTTATCATTTTTGTTTGTATATTACATTAGACTGCAGTTGTATATCATTTAGTCTTGAACATTTTTTATATTCGACTTTTGCTTTGATGAGAGAGGGATTAACTAGTTAATTGTTATATTTTAGTATAACCAATGCAATATTTTAGTATTAAAAATTTACGATAATTTTTTGCTATTAATATTTTAACCGTTGCATAAGAATGCCAGTGCATATGATTGATATTTTGCAATTCAATATTTTAACCTAGAGTAAACATTCCAGTGACCACCTAATAATTTAGCCTCTGATTTTGATTTTTCTTCGATTACCATCAATTTCCTTATTTTTGAAATAGAAAATATCACAATCAGCTATCAAGAGTAATAAAAAATTTCTGATTTTGTGAAAACAAGATTTACAAGGTGCGGCAGAAATACCGTCAAAAATCCGGCGGGTACTGAAATTTAACTGGGAAGTCTTTTAACAGACGACTGAAAATATGGCACACAAATATTCAAAGGCGCGTTTGAATAGCAAAAAATGTCTGCCGAAAAGTAGAAAATTATAATCATTTCTCTCTAAGCAAACTGGATCGCCACTGGTGTGCAGTGGGTTACAGTGAGAGAAAATACTGGGCACAGGGGTATTGAACAAAGGATAGGAGATGAACGGGATTCAAGAAGATAAAAGATGGCAATTGCCGTTGCATTTAAGTAGAATTACAAGGGAAACAAATAAACGGACGGAAAGTGTAAAAAAAAAGAAATTGTTAGAGAAGAGTTGGTTATATTTAACTGTTTCAACGTTGAAAAGATGAGACCTAGATTCCAATCAAGAATCACGCTTAAATTAACGTGGACGGAATACCAGGACAAAAGCTCGCCAGTGCAATCAAGTAGAAAGGACTGAGCGGAGCCACGTCAAGTCGATGAGAAAGTAGATGAAGACGGGATGCCAAGTCAAGACCGATACATTGCATATTTTTCTTTGGATTTTGTCGAGAGCCTCGAGACGAACGACAGGAGCACCCGCCCAGATGTAGCAACAGGATTCAATTCACAGACGATTTGTAAATGTGCAAGATGGATACTGAGGAAAAAAAACTTTCCTGCCCGATTGTATAAAGAAGCAGGAAACTTTCGTTAGAAATAAAGAAAAAATTCTGAATTACAATGTAATATTAATTCTCCTGTATACAATTTTCTCAAAAATGAAGTGAACACTTGTAGCAGAAGAGATGTGATTTTACAGAAGGATATTGATAGTAATAGCTTTAAAAGACACTTAAAAGCAGAAAGGAACAGTTAAAATTTTTATTCTATGTTTTACCATCCATTTAGACAAGCATGTCAGGTAAATTACTTACTGTTCTACATTTTCTTACATTCAATATATCACGTATGTGTCAAATTGATATTGTCATTATCAAATTGATATCATATTGATATTGATATCGATAATAGTAGCTTTAAAGGATGCATACTTAAAAGCAGAAAGGAACAGTTAAAATTTTTATTCCATGTTTTGCCATCCATTTAGACAAGCTTGTAGGGTAGGTTATTCACTGTTTTACTCTGATTTTCTTACTTAAATATATCACGTTCTCCAAGCCATCTTTCCTCATATAATTTAACACTCACAAGATTTATTGGAAATAAGAAAGCTAGAAAGAAACAGTGAGTAACTTACATGACGAGATTGTGTACATGGATGTCAAACCTGTAACTAGGGGCGACATTAATGAAACAAACATTACTTCGAGCGATGAAGATCAGGAAATTTTGTAAAATTATGATCACATAGGTTTGAAATGACGCTGCACATAAAAGACGAAGATCTATGTATGTATATATGAAGGGAAAAATGGATCATAGTCCCTATGGTATAAAGTTGAAATAATAGACATCTAACCGAATGCATAGTCATCAGTAAAACGGGCAGCCCAATATGCCTAGTACAGGTCGGGATACTAGAATCAAGTAGGTACAAAAATTTATATACCTGGGAAGTGTTATAACAGAGGTCCGAAGGCGAATTGGCATTGGCAGAAGTTGAGTAAAGTATTAAGAAACAGGACAATTTCGCTAGAAACAAGGAAGTGAGTACTGGATTACCATGTGTTGTCAGTTCTTCAATATGGCAGTGAATGCTGGACAATATCATCAAAGATGAAGAAAAAACTTAAAGCAACTGAAATATGGTTCTACAGAAGGATGCTGCGAATATCATGGATCGAGCATGTAAGCAATGATGAGATCCTAGAAATGATGGAAACAACAAGGAAATTAATACTGAGCATCAGGAAGAGACAGTTGAATTTCCTGGGTCATGCAGTGAGGAAGGAGGGCTTGGAGAACCTGATACTAACAGGCCAGATAGAGGGAAAAAGAGACAGGGGAAAACAACGGATAACATATTTGAAGGACCTAATCAGGTGGATGATGGAACGAGTGTTGCATGGTGTAACAGGAGAAGACATGCTAAGAGCCACCAGAGATAGGGAGACGTAGAAAGCCATGATCGCCTACGTTCTGAAGGGACAAGGCACATAGAAGAACTCCGCTACGTAAGATTGTCGTATAAATTCAGGTAATTAGGTTTATAAATCCTAGGTATTCACCTCAAGAACACATGACCCAGTAGATATAGATGTTGTTTGAGTCCATTGACTTGGCCCAAAGAATTATGAGTTCAATACCAGGCTATAGCAATGGTGAACAAAAAACTTTAAGTTAAAGGGATATAACTGTATGGCTACCAGAAGTGGTATCGTACTTAAAATGAGAATGATATAACTCAGTGATCGTAATAAAGGGTTCGGTTCGAAATTCCTAGCACCTGAAGAAGGCTGAAACGTCGTAAATATGGCAGTAAAGATGGGGACAATAAACCGAACAATCTATCCATCTATCTATCTATCTATCTATCTATCTATCTATCTATCTATCTATGTCACAATGTAGATATTTATATAATAATCTGTTTCATATATGTTGATGTCTATATATCACACAATGTTGATATCCATGTAACCATCTATCTGCCTCACCCAGTTGTTATCTATCTATCTATCTATCTATCTATCTATCTATCTATCTAGTATATTTTCTTATATAATATTTTCATAAATGTTTTATAGTTATCTGAACCCTGATATACAAATATACGCTGATGACAATTTCCGCTTTTTTATTATCGATAAACTAGATTGAACAATAGCAGTTGTTATCGTTTAGTAAATAAACGAATATTCAATTTCAATTTTAAATACTAGACTAGACAGTATAGCTGATATATACAAAATTTCAAGGCGATATATAATTGTACCATATTTAGTTCAAACATTGTGTTTTATATTTGGCATCATAAGCACTGTTTTGGCTGCTTTTATCAATAAGTCTGGAGCATTATTTCAGAAGATTGGGTTCAGTTCTGTGGGATAGCCGAAAACTCGAGGGAATATATAATGTCACAGAAAGAAGCTGGTAATAATGAATGACGTTTGTTATGCAGATAAACACTATAACAATAAAACGGTCAAACTGAGTTATGTAATCCCAGTTGCGCCAAAATGAAAACAGCCTGGACTGTAGATCGATATTTGGAGATGAATAAAATTGTTATTTGGGAGAACGGCAAATGATCATGATGTAAAGACACACGTATCTTTAAAGTTTCTGAGTCATGGATAAATACGAACAAAAGTGAATGGTTTTATGTCAAGAAAAGTTATCGTTAAAGTTTTTCGTGTATTTTGGGTAAAAGCTGTTAATGGAGCGTTTAGGGAGGATTTCAAATATATGCCATACAATTAGCAAGAAATTAATAGCTGAAAAGAGGTAGGTCGTTGTCGATAGAAACATCGAGATAGAGAACATAAAAAATACTTTATGAATCATGGCTAATAATACTTGTAATATATTACGGATTTGAAAGGATTAAATCTTTCTTATCACATCGCGAATTTAAAGTTGTCCTGAACAGCCACTCTTCTAGATCTTTTTGAACTAATATAGATATCCCTCAAGACTTTACCGTTGGAAATACGTTGTTCTTAATTTTGATCAATGACCTTCCTAATGAACAATTCTCAAGCTATTACGTAATTCCCAAACAAAAATGAATTACTGACGAAAGAACAAAAATTATGAGTAAGTGTAACTATACCATAAAATAACTATTAAGGCCATACAACATGGATGAAAACGTTATAACTTCTAATTTTGAAAATTGCGTGTTCATAAAAAATCCCTGTTACATGAGCGTTCTTAAAAAATGGTAAAATCAGTTATTGCAAATTGCCTGAAGACAACACATGGTAGAAACCTAGGTCGCGTAATAACTCGTTTAAAAATATAAAAAAAATATTTATAGAAGAAAAACTCAACACATCATTTAGAGTTTGTTACAAATTATAATTCATTTCTATGAACTAAATTAGCTCATTTCCTTAAACCACACTGTATGCGTTCCATTCTATACAAATATTTTCCCGGAATAAGCATTTCTTTTAAAATGAAATGGAAGTCAAGTAACATGATCCATTAAGACCAGACGAGGAAAGTTCATTTGGCTGAGGTGGTGACCATAAAATCATTACACACCACTCACAAGCACATGAATACGTATTCACATATAACCCTACATATAAACACTCTCACACATACACATATGTGCATATTTACACATGTGCATACAAATGCGTCTATACGTACGCCTACATATACACACATACACACATCCATATATATATCCACATACATATTGTGTTCGCACACTCACATACATATTTATGAAGACCGAAATTATGCACGCATAAATAATACTAACACATACTTACGCAAGTGTACTAACACACTTCAATATACTCAGAAAATACGCACATATATACATACCTACTCACACACACACACACACACACACACACACACACACACACACACACACACACACGCACATATTCCGCATACATATATATATCCCCATATACATATGTCCGTATCTATACGTATGTACATACAAATGTGTCTATGCGTACACCTACCTACACATACACATACCCATCCATATCCACATGCAACTGTTGTGTTCGCACACTCACATGCATATTTATGAAAACGGAATTATACACATAAATAATATTAACACATATTTACGCAAGTATACTAATAAATCTCGCGTATACTCAGAAAATACGCATATATTTATACCCATACTCACACAAACACCAATATATCTGCATACATATACACAGTCCTGATGTATGTTTTTCTAATCAATTCACCCCAAGCGAGACAGAAGAGCCACTAGTGAGCAGGGGGTTACATAAGAGGTGAGTAATGAGAAAGAACAACTTATGGGAGTGTCAGAGAATGGGTCGGAGAAGTATGAGAACACTTGTGCGAAGATGGCTGCAAGAGAGGAGAGTAGAAAGGAAGAAGAACATAATACAAGGGTTGTCAGGCAAAGGATGCAAGTCAAGAAGATGAGAGATGGCAATTGACTTTGCATTTCAATTCTTGGAGACTGCAGCTGTCAAGAAAGTAAGTATATGTTTATATACAAGAACAATGCTAACATGCATACACATACATGTCTACATTTTCACCTCAAATGAAATGCCATACTTCAAATTACATACATCATAAAATCTGTTACATACATATACCGGCATATATCATTTGGATTCCGATGCCAACATGCACATATATGATGATACTGATCAATACAGAAGGGTACAATCAATTCAGGAGGGTACATTCAATTCTGGAGGGTACATTCAATTCAGGAGGGTACAATCAATTACGTCCTTAAAACAAAATTAACGACAACATATATATTAAGTGTATACATAAAAAACATATATGATTATGTGTATTCATATACATAAAGCATATATATAACTAGTTGCACCCATATAGACGGAAAATGCATACACTTATATATATAATTATACATATAACAATAATTATAATACAGCGCACCCATATACACGGAACATATAAACAGGTGCACTCATATACACGTAAAATATCTATATTAAAATACATCCATACTTACATAATGCATATATATATATATATATATATATATATATATATATATATATATATATATATATATATATTAATTCAGATACTTTAATCCAAGTGAATAAAGCAGGAAGGTAAATTCAAAAATCCCGATCCTAATTAATATTAAAAATTTTATTTTAATATTAAAAAATGATACAGGAAGAGAGGTCCATGTAATAAAATATTACAGAGCAAATATAAATTAAAAAAGGATTAATTTAATGATGTTGAATGACCATTTCGATATGAAAATCCCCACGGGGGATAACACATCACCTCAGCAACAGAAAAATCCTTTCAGAAACTGGAGAAAAATCAGTCTAATTTTCCTTTATAAATAGATTTGCAAAGAAATTAAAAAAGAAAATAAAAAAGAAAAAGAAAAAAAGAAAAAGAAAAAAAGAAAAAGATAAAACAAAATAAAATCAAATAAACAAAGAAAAGAAAAAATTAACATCGTCTGGGTTCGCAAAAAAGAGAAGAGAATTGTAACTTAAAAATTAACGTTTTTTAGTATATATATATATATATATATATATATATATATATATATATATATATACTAAAAAACGTTAATGTTTATAGATGCATAAAAAACGTTAATGTTTATAGATGCATAAAAACTTACACATATTTATGCATATATTATATGAAACATCTAAAAATATTTGTACGACTAACTCTTAAATATCTTGTATAGGTCAATCAACAGTTATCTATCTATCTATCTATCTATCTATCTATCTATCTAACACATCACTCAATAAATACCAGGCATAGCTAATAAAACAACAAATTTTAGGCAAAATTCAACCTTATTTATTAACATAGTCTTCTTCTAAGATGATACACTGATTCCAAAGCTTCTCTAACAATTTGGTATTTTTATTGTAGAACGATTTGTCCTTGGCTCAAAATACGCCTTAGTTTCCGATATCACCTCTTCATTGGAGACAAATCTCTTTCCCTGGAGCATTTCTTTGAGATCTGCAAACAGTCAGTAGTCGCTGGAGGATAGATTTGAAGAATAGGACGGACGCGAAGGCAATTCGATGTGAAATTCATGTAATATTGTCACCGTTGCGATCGACCTGTAAAACGGTGCGTTGTCTTGGTGAAAAATCACTTTTTCCTCTTCATTTGTGGTCGTTTTTTGGTGATTTCTTCAAAAACACCAATAATGCTATATCATATTCCTTATTAATGTTTCTTTCTTAAGGTAATCGTTGAACAAAATACCTTACGCATCCGAAAATACGAAGACCAAAACCTTGCCTGTCGATGTTTGCGTCTTTAGTCACTTTGAACGGCTTTTTCCTGCTGTTGTCCATTTAGCTGACTGCCGATTTGACCCTTGAGTGAAGTTGAGGATTCAGATTTTATCCATTGTTACATACTTACGCAAAAAACCCTTCTTGTTGCGTTGAAACAGTTGCAAACAACGCTCTGAGTCGTCGAGGCGTTGTTGTTTTTGACAGACTATGAGCAAACGCGGCACCCACTTTAAAGACAGTTTTCTCACTGACCAATGTTCATGCAAAATGGTGAATACACTGCCTGATAATATGCTCAACTTTTCTGCTATCTCACGCAACTTCAATTTACGATCGACCAAAATGAGTTTGTGGATTTTTGGTGTTTTCCGGGACAACTACCGATTTTTGGCGACCTGAGCGTTCAGTATCATTTGTCTCTGTACTACCGGGTTTATAGTCAGCATAACACCTCTTAATAGTTGTTTTAGATGGAACAGAGTCCGAATAATACTTATGAAGCCATTGCTTTGCTTGAACAGTATTTTTTACATCATAAAGCAATGCTTTATCAACACACGAAATTTAGATTTTTCTATTGCTTTAAAAATTACAACAGTAGCCTCAATTCAATGACTGTAAATTGTAAAGTAATAATTTGATTGGGCCCAAATTTTGTGAGAAGCCAATAAAAGGTTAGTACTTCATAAAAAATATATGAATTTTACATTAGTGGCGTCATTTATATGTCAGGCCCGGAACTTATTGAGTGATATGTTATCTATCTATCTATCTATCTATCTATCTATCTATCTATCTATCTATCTATCCCAGTCTGTTCATATTTATCTATCTATCGATCTATCTCAGTCTGTTCATATCTCAGTCTGTTCATATCTATCTATCTATCTATCTATCTATCTATCTATCTATCTATCTATCTCATCTATTGTCTGTTCATATCTATCTATCTATCGATCTATCTCAGTCTGTTCATATCTATCTATCTATCTATCTATCTATCTATCTATCTATCTATCTATCTATCTATCTATCTATCTATCTATCTCAGTCTGTTCATATTTATCTATCTATCGATCTATCTCAGTCTGTTCATATCTCAGTCTGTTCATATCTATCTATCTATCTATCTATCTATCTATCTATCTATCTATCTATCTATCTATCTATCTCAGTCTGTTCATATCTATCTATCGATCTATCTCAGTCTGTTCATATCTATCTATCTATCTATCTATCTATCTATCTATCTATCTATCTATCTATCTATCTATCTATCTATTTTCCGTTAGTGTCTGGATTATTCTATATACTGAAGTGCTGGGTAATGTCATTTTTACAATCATGGTCAAAAGAATCGACAAGAAGTGTTCGTATTCAACTGTATGCGCTTTTTAATACATTGCTGGAAATATATCCGATCCACTTTTTGCTGCATTTTGTTTCTTTTACAGATGTAAAGAATGATTAGATTGCAGATGCCATCTGACAACCATGACTGGGTTATCCTGCTTATATGGCATGGTGCAGAGTCCTATTGCGAGACAAATTGTCTTCAGTGGGTTTCAGTAGCCACACTCCAATATTTACCCTTCTCCTCCACTTGAGAGAGATGTGACACAAGGTCTTTTTTAACATGGGGGACCTGAGCGCGTACGCCCAGGTACTGGTCAAAACATTACCTATCCACCGCGGTGAATAGGTTCAAAACCGGTCTAAACTGGTCTTAAACTGGTCTTATTCGGTCTTAATTTGGTGACATCAGCCCGCACTCCTGCTTCAGGGCAGCACTACCTGTAAAAGTTATTTAATACCGGCCTCTGTGTTGATTCTGAGGCCCTGTGGGAAGATGAATGGCGATATAACGTTGCTATCATTAGTGATCACTCTAAACGCCTTGAAAATCAGCATTAGACTCATCCTCACTTTTTGAATTCTCTTTACAGTCCTCAATGTGAAATGTTCGTATTAGAGCTTTTGGCGCGAATGCCAAGCAGTACAGCATGCAGTTTCTAAATTTCTGGCGGCGTAATAACATCATGGTGATCATTTTCTCACAAACGGTGCCCAAATGACTCTACTATATGGTACCGAAGAAATACTAAAAACAAAGAACGTGCATACACAAAATAAAAAGAATATAAAATGGCAAAAATCTACTCATTGCACCCTGTAATTAGTAATAAACAATCATCTAAAGTTTCATTCGTATTTTTTAATTGCTACAATTGATATTATGGTCAGATTCCTACTACTGCAAAGCACAGTCACACCTTTTCATAGTTTCTAACATCGTCATACTGTATTTTCAAAATTATCCTTTTATTTTATATTAATGTTAACATCAGTATTGATTTTATGTAAGCTTCAAAAATGAAAGAGATGAGTTTTATTATAACAATATATTTAGAACATCAAAATAAGTCTTATTAGAATACTGAATATTAAAATCACCCATTCTTTTGATCTGTGATATTATTGGCCTTTATAAAATTATTCGGATTGAAATCCTCTTTTGTTGCTTCGTGTGACAAGTTGGAACGTTTCGTTCATGATATTCTGGACATATCCCAAGTTACCAAGTTATGGTCGGTTGGGTAAGAATTCAGCTTGCCATTTTTAACTTGTTGATTCAAGAAGATGGCGATCATGACGACAATAAATCGCAATATATAGAAATATAAACGAATATCTAGTTATAGTCAGATAGATAGATAGATAATACATCTGTGAGTTATATAAGCAGATTTTGTTATATAAAATGAATAGTATGCATAAATAGATATGAACGTTTTCAGATGAAAATGAATAACTCTAGTAAATAATCAGCTACAAACAGAATGCGGCAGAAAGATGCAGATATGGACGAACATACTATGTAAGAAAATCATTTCACCACAAGCAAGTTACAGGGAGTGAAAGAGAATGAGAAGACTTTAGTGAAGAAAAGTGACGAAAAGAACAATAAAAGTATTCGGCCTAGGAAGGCAGAAGATGGTGATTAACGTTGCATTTAAATTTTAGAAATTGTAAGTGGCAGGGAAGCAAGAAATCAGAAACACACACACACACACACACACATGCACACACACACACACACACACTTTCTCTCTCTCTCTCTCTCTCTCTCTCTCTCTCTCTCACGCATATATATTTACAGTATCTACATTATTTGGACTATTGTTCTCATCTTTGTTGCTATTTGTATAACGTTTAATAATAGATAATTCTATTTGTCTATATTTCTGAGATGAGGTAGTATTTACAGTATTTACATTATTCGGACTATTGTCCTCATCTTTGTTGCCATTTGTACGACTTTTAATAATAGATAATTCTATTTGTCTATATTTCTGAGATGAGGTAGTATTTACAGTATTTACATTATTCGGACTATTGTCCTCATCTTTGTTGCCATTTGTACGACTTTTAATAATAGATAATTCTATTTGTCTATATTTCTGAGATGAGGTAGTATTTACAGTATTTACATTATTCGGTCTATTGTTCTCATCTTTGTTGCCATTTGTACGACGTTTCAGCCGTTATACGCTCCGAATATTTGTGGAGATAGATGTTGGTCAGTTCCTGACTTGATTCTTAGAGTTGTTAGTTCAATATCAGGCTACAGCAGTGGTGAACAAGTAACTTTCAGGATTACAGGGAGATAAGTAAGGACTTTCAATCGTGGCATTACTACTACGCAAGGAATGAGATTGATATGCCCCAGTGATTTTAATAAAGAGTTCGGTTCGAAATTACTAACACCTGAAGAAGGCCGAATCGTACAACGACCGAAACGTCGTACAAATGGCAACAAAGATGAGAATAATAGTCCGAATAATGTAAATACTGTAAATACTATCTCATCTCAGAAATATAGACAAATGCATACGTATTTGTCTGGTAGTTTATTATTTATTTAATTTAAGCATAAACGAACGCAAGTTCCTTGTTAAATATGTATCTTTTCGAAGTTTCTGTTAATCTTTACGACTGCTGGGATTTTTACTATTTAAACAAACTCATATATATATATATATATATATATATATATATATATATATATATAACGTAGCACACTTGGTATACTATCCAGGTAAATTCCGATAGAGACGAACTCGAAAGAACTCAATGTTAACTTCATTTATTTAATTTAACAGAGTATATTACTCTGTTAAATTAAATAAATGAATTTAATGAGAAAAGATTTTTGATTTATTACAGTTACAATGGGTAATGCATATTTCACCGCATAATGATGATATTATTGCGACTCGTCAGACCCAAATGCTACAACAGTTGATCTTCAAAATATCCCCCCACCATTTTTTTTTACACAGACGCTCACATGTCCATATTTAGAATATACATTTGTAACGGTAATTTACAAAAAAATTCTCGCTCATTTAAAAAGAACCTCAAAGAATAGAAAAAAAGCAAGGATAAAGAAAAAGTAGATGACTGATCATTAGAAAGAAAAGAAAAAAGAGAAGAAAAGAGGAGAAAAAAGAAAAAAAAAGGACAAAGAAATAAAATAAAAAGAAAATAAACAGTATCCAGAGAAATAACATGTTAGTCATGTATCGATTTTTTAGAAAAACATGACGTGGAAAATTTAACATTGAAATTTAGTTTCAAATATAATGGGATATATTTACGATACAAAAATAAATTGTACATCATAATTTTAATAAAATTTAAAAAAATAACTACAATTACTATTATTTTAAAATTCATATTAATTTAAAAGTTCCGTTAAAATAATTAAAATTACTAAAAAATAAAAATTATAATTAAATATAGAAAAAGGAAAAGATAAAAAAATATAAACCTAAAAAAGAGAGAAAAAATAAATAAAAAGAAAGAAAGAAAAAGAATGAGAGCGAGTAGTATAGATAAAAAAGAATTTAAAACAATTCAAAATAAACGTCTTAGATCGAAACCGGCATCTATTACACTTATATTCATTCTTAGAAACACGACATGAAATTTAATCTTAAATTAATATATATCTACTATGGCGTATATTTGTGGTGAAAAATAAATCATAAATCATACTTCCTAATATAAATTACAAAATAATCACTAGTAGTAATCTATAATAAATATAGTTAAAATAATAACTCTTAGTAAGAACAAATAAATAAAATATTAAAATACAATCTTAAAAACATCTTAAATAATAATAATAATACCAATAATAGATAATAATAATAAAATATAATAATAAAAATTTATATATATATATATATATATATATATATATATATATATTTAGTATATCGAGGCAGCAAGTAATTTTCCAGACATATGCTATTAAATATAAGAGACAATGAATGTCTATTATGTTTAATCATGAGCCGTTCTAAACGTCGTATTTTTGCTTTAATTTCGGTTGAAAATAAAGACAAAAATTCTCCAACATTTGGATAATTATTTATTGGTTTTCTTCTAAGCTTTCGGCTCACATGAGCCATCTTCAGAGAGGTAGTTTGAACTGAAATATTATAAAATCCACCATCACCGACGATTTTATTTTGTGTTGACATAAAACTCCGCTTGGCAACGGCAATAGTTACCAAAAATAATAAACGCAGTTCTTAAGTTTGCGATGCGGTTTTATGACGTCACACCGCGGGATAGCGCGAAATGACAACAAAACCATCTAGTCAAATGCAATGTAATATGTTATTTCCTGTTTTAAAGTTGATTTTATTGAGTGTTGGTTGTTTTGATTTGATGTACATGGCCTCCAATATCTGCAGGTTCCTCTTACTGTGTGTATGAGTAAGGATCACCGTATTGTTGACCAAAATCTGTCTGATATTACCTACATGTTTATGTTTTTCAGAGAAATGTTGTTTAATAGTACTCTGATCAGAAAGATGACATGTAAGTCTACGGGAGAGCGTGGTTGTGGTAAAACCAATATATGTACTAGGTTTTTGAGTAGTATCAGAGATGCAATCTCTGAATGGGCATGTAAATTGGTACACTACATTGGTTTTTTGTAAAGAATTTAGTTTAGTGCCTGTTGGGTTATTATAGACTATGAGGTCAATTGTTTTAAACTTTTTATAATATATAATGAGTTTAATTTGATTATTACTTTCGACTGGTTTAACATTTCTACGTATTATGTTTTTGAGAGTTTTTTCATCTTGTTTATAATTATTATGTATTTGGTTGCAATAGTATAAGTTAATAGTGTTATGTTTATTTTGATGTAAACCATTATTATTAATATTATCATTATTGTTAGAGCTATTGTTAAGTTTGTCGAGATACATTTTAATTTGTTGATCAATAACGGAGTTAGGAAATCCATTATTGACTAGTGTTTGCTTAATGTTGTGTAATTCTTTATAAAATATAGATTTCGAAGAAGATATCATTTGTGTGCGTTGAAGTAAGTTTTTTATAACAGCTAACTTATATCGTTGGGGACATTCACTATTATAATTAAGAAGACACGAATTAATGCTAGTTGGTTTCCTATATAGAGAAGTAGTAAATTTATGTGTGCTAGAATCAATGAATACATCAAGGAATGGGAGTTTGTTATTAATATTAAGTTCTAATGTAAATTTCAGGACGGAGTGACTTTCAAATTTGTTTTTAAGATATTTAATTTGATCGATATTCTTAGCTAAAACAAAGATGTCATCTATATATCTTACATATATAGAGGGTTTATTGATGTCATTAATTATTTTATTTTCTAGATTTGCCATATAATAATTAGAAAAGAGGGGGCCTAAAGGAGATCCCATCGCAATACCATCTATTTGTGTATAAATATTGCCTAAGGGATCGTGAAAGGGTACTTGTGTGGTACTTGCATGCTTGTGTGGTGCATGCTTAGCATGCACCACACAAGTACCCTTTCACGATCCCTTAGGCAATATTTATACACAAATAGATGGTATTGCGATGGGATCTCCTTTAGGCCCCCTCTTTTCTAATTATTATATGGCAAATCTAGAAAATAAAATAATTAATGACATCAATAAACCCTCTATATATGTAAGATATATAGATGACATCTTTGTTTTAGCTAAGAATATCGATCAAATTAAATATCTTAAAAACAAATTTGAAAGTCACTCCGTCCTGAAATTTACATTAGAACTTAATATTAATAACAAACTCCCATTCCTTGATGTATTCATTGATTCTAGCACACATAAATTTACTACTTCTCTATATAGGAAACCAACTAGCATTAATTCGTGTCTTCTTAATTATAATAGTGAATGTCCCCAACGATATAAGTTAGCTGTTATAAAAAACTTACTTCAACGCACACAAATGATATCTTCTTCGAAATCTATATTTTATAAAGAATTACACAACATTAAGCAAACACTAGTCAATAATGGATTTCCTAACTCCGTTATTGATCAACAAATTAAAATGTATCTCGACAAACTTAACAATAGCTCTAACAATAATGATAATATTAATAATAATGGTTTACATCAAAATAAACATAACACTATTAACTTATACTATTGCAACCAAATACATAATAATTATAAACAAGATGAAAAAACTCTCAAAAACATAATACGTAGAAATGTTAAACCAGTCGAAAGTAATAATCAAATTAAACTCATTATATATTATAAAAAGTTTAAAACAATTGACCTCATAGTCTATAATAACCCAACAGGCACTAAACTAAATTCTTTACAAAAAACCAATGTAGTGTACCAATTTACATGCCCATTCAGAGATTGCATCTCTGATACTACTCAAAAACCTAGTACATATATTGGTTTTACCACAACCACGCTCTCCCGTAGACTTACATGTCATCTTTCTGATCAGAGTACTATTAAACAACATTTCTCTGAAAAACATAAACATGTAGGTAATATCAGACAGATTTTGGTCAACAATACGGTGATCCTTACTCATACACACAGTAAGAGGAACCTGCAGATATTGGAGGCCATGTACATCAAATCAAAACAACCAACACTCAATAAAATCAACTTTAAAACAGGAAATAACATATTACATTGCATTTGACTAGATGGTTTTGTTGTCATTTCGCGCTATCCCGCGGTGTGACGTCATAAAACCGCATCGCAAACTTAAGAACTGCGTTTATTATTTTTGGTAACTATTGCCGTTGCCAAGCGGAGTTTTATGTCAACACAAAATAAAATCGTCGGTGATGGTGGATTTTATAATATTTCAGTTCAAACTACCTCTCTGAAGATGGCTCATGTGAGCCGAAAGCTTAGAAGAAAACCAATAAATAATTATCCAAATGTTGGAGAATTTTTGTCTTTATTTTCAACCGAAATTAAAGCAAAAATACGACGTTTAGAACGGCTCATGATTAAACATAATAGACATTCATTGTCTCTTATATTTAATAGCATATGTCTGGAAAATATATATATATATATATATATGTATGTATGTATGCATGTATGTATGTATGTATGTATGTATGTATCAAACAAAATTTCTCAAAGACGTTAATAATAATAATAATAATAATAATAATAGTCATTCTCTTAAAAAAGAAGAAAAAAGAAGAAATCTTAAAAATATAACTATAAATATAATAATTATAAAAGTAAAAAACAACAAACACACAAGTAAAAAATATAAAAATGTGGTAAAATGATATGAACAATACATTTCAGACTTTTCCAAAAATAAACATCTTTTTAAGTTAAAGTAATGTAAATTAATTTAATCTACACTAATTTAAATCACAATTTGGATTTATCTAGACTATTTTATATTTATTTTTATGTCTGCATTTAAATATTAATTCATTACGCTGATTAAGGAGTTCCTTAATATATATATATATATATATATATATATATATATATATATATATATTAAGGAACTCCTTAATCAGCGTATATATTGTACTAGTTTTTACAATGGTTTATAAATTCATAGTATCACTACACAAAATGTTCGCGTTTCGAAGCTGCTATGTGCGCTTCTCATCAGGTGAAAAGTTGAAATGAAAATTAAATGGTGAAAACGGTTTATTTATAGTGATATGATGTTTAAGTGAATGTGGGGTTGGGAGCTTATTCTAATTTTGTTGGCCGTATTGTAGCCTTAGATATATAGTTATGGGTTAGGAGAGGTAGCTTCGTTTAAGACAGGTTCCTTATTTATTTTTCCCTGGCTAGTTCTTATATTGGGATTTATGGATTTTTAGGAAGGGTAGACATTCAACCAAATGGTTAACACCAATTAAGGACAGAAGTTCCTCAATTTAATTAAAAAACACTTCCCCACAAATAACCCTCTTAGTAAAATTTTCAACAAAAAATACACTTAAACTAAGTTGTAGTTGCACAAACAACCTAAAAAAATCATAACAAATCATAACAAATATATCCTAAATTAATACCTAAATCAAAATAAAATTAACTACCAAAATAATAAAGATGACAACAATAAAAACCTATGTAATTGCAGAAACCCCAACGACTGCCCACTACAGAATAAATGTAAAATAAACTCAATAATCTACCAATGCAACATAACATCAATTGAAAATCCCACTATAAATAAAGTGTATATCGGATCTACTCAGAACATTTTTAAGCAGCTCTGGTACATGCACATAACTTCATTCAAAAACAACTTATACCGAAATCAAACATCCTTTCTGCATAATTTTGGAAATTAAAGGACTCAAAACAGAAACCCAAAGTAAAATGGAAAATTCTAGAAAAAACTAGAACTTACAACTCGCTTAACTACACCTGCCCTTTATATTTAAGTGAAAAGCTACACCTTCTAAAATACCCCAACAGTAGCGAATTATTAAACCGTAGAGATAGATTAGCAGTAAACATCGCAAATATTTCTCGTTAAAATTTAAATAAACAAAAAATACCTCATCCACACGAAACAACCCCCCAAAATGTAGTGATACTATGAATTTATAAATCATTGTAACAACTAGTACAATATAATGCTCTACGTTGTATCGAGCACTCTTTATAAAAGTAAATCCATGAACAGCAGGTAAAAACCTACAAGTTCTACAACTTTGTTACAATATATATATATATATATATATATATATATATATATATATTCTGGCAGAAAATTGTCTTTTAGATGAAATAAATTGCAAACATTGTGTCTGCATATTTTTTAATAAAATCCATTCGTACTCACGGATAATCTTTGATGTATTATAGTTGAAAGATCTAAGAAATGCACTATAACTTTTACAGTTGATTTTATTATCCATTTCTAAATGTTCTCAAGTACTTTCAATCTTCTTCCGAGATCATCTGCAGGTGTGTAAGTTGTAACAAAAAAAAAAAAAAAAAAATAACCGCAAAACTGTGGGATTAAAAATTGCTGTAACTTTTTCTTTTTGCTTCAAATGTAACGGTTGGCAGTTGTAATTTTTTTGTTGTAATGTCATAGTATTAAAGCATGAAAAAATTGCTTTTTTAAAGCATGAAAAAATTGCTTTTTAAAATTTTTTAGAAAATTGCTACAGTATTCATACTTTATTCTATTAATTGATGGCTTAAGTTTAAGTTTTTTTTTAATAAATATTACCCCGAGGATCTGTAGTTTGTATATGTTGTTTTCTGGGTGTAGAATAGTTGTGTTGTCGATCATTTTTTATATTGTGAATGTAGACAGGAATGTAGTTGTAGCTATCTCGAAATGTACGAATGGTCAGACATGTGTAATGTAAGACATCTTGTTCATGTAGTTATTGTAAATCTAACATATTTGTTATTTTGTCAGAGATAAATTCTTCCAAGAGACATTTGAATTGATATATAATGTTGGTTTTACGTGATATATCAGTTAATGGGGAGGAATTATTACTGATAATAAATAGTATCGTATTTTTAAAAGTATATTATTAATTTTAATTTTTATTGGGATTCACGGGGGATATATTATTACGAATGAGTTTTTTTTTTTTAATAATTTTTTCATCCTGTTTGTAGCTATCGTGCATCTAGTTTGATATATTTAGGGTCTTTTGTGGAAGTACCATATTCTGTTTGATAGTAATTTCACAAAAAACCCTAAGACAACACATTTCCTGTTTACCAAGTCTGGGCGTTTTTCTTGAATTGCTGCTTTTAATTCGTTCAATTGCAAGCAGTACTTTTCAGAATCAGTTGACTGGTTACTTGACAGAAGCTCATAGGACAGAGTTTATTTCCAATCCCTCTAGATGCACAGTATGACTTTCTCATGATAAAGATCTGCTTTTGCGGTGGCTAAAGTTGGCTTATGTCACTTAGCCCAGAATCTTTTTCGCTGAACATTGTTGTAAATTATCCATTTCTCATCATCCTTCACAATTTGTTTAAAAAGCGTGCATTTTCACTGCGTTTATACAGCAAATTTCATAAAAATACAATCTAAAAGATCTTTTCACTAAGATCATGTGGTACTCAAGCATCGTAGTGATTTGATTACCAAATATACACTAAAAGCTTCTGGATGGCGGATTTTGGTCAATTTAGTGTTTCTTCTAATTTCTGCGTTTTGTAATGCGGGTTGTCTTCAATCAATTTCTTGATTTGGTCGTCATCTGTATTTGATGGTGGGTGAGGAGCTTTATGAGCGTTCTTTACCACTAATACTACAATCAACAACTCTAAACTTAGCGAACAACCTCCGTACTCTTTTGTCAATTAAAGCATCTTCATCGTACACAGTACATATCTTTTTTGTATCTTGCGAAACATTTTTGCCTTTACAGTAATAAAAAACATTATGTGTTTAAAATGCACTTTATAATCTTCCACTTTCATAGAGATACAAAATTTACACGGATAAATTAATTTTAAGCTTTCTTTCTCAAAAGTTAGTTTGAAATGAGTTCTAATCGGAAATCCAAGCATATTATATCTGCCGATGAATTTAATGTGTTCTGACGTTTTTGAACCCGAACGACTAAAAAAAGTACATGAACTTTCCAGGTAACTCAATATTTAATGACACATTGTTTGTCTAGGTTTTACGAATAACCAAATATACAGTTGTTTGTTTGATCCTCATGTAGATATGTACAGATTAAAAAGTAATATATTAGTAAATCAGTTGACAAATAAATAAATATTAAAATCTGGAATAATTTTTGTACGATAGCGCACACATATCTTTATATATATTATTATCAATTATTCATTTAGAACATGTACAAACTACAAACTACTACAAAATTGTACATTTTGTTTCGATATTGAAAGAACAATGTATCATCCGGTAGTTAATAATGATGATAATAAACGTTTTATTAAAAAACAAAACAAAAACTTATTTTTTAAAATAAAATGTTCTAAAGTAATAATTAATAATAAATATTCATTGTTTTATTTTCATATTGAACACTGTTTTAAATTAAATGTTTTGAACATTGCAATTCTTTTCTTCGTTTTTATTCATTTTGATATATATCTGATATCAGACCAGAAAAGGTCCCAACTGTAAATCACACAAATACCATAAAAACACACACACACACACACACACACACACACACACACACACACACACACACACACACACACACACACACACACAGTAAAATTAATGACAGTAGCACCAGCAGCAGCCAGGAATGACCATTCCTTGAAAGGCACGGACTTAGACAGACAGACACACGCTTCTCTGCCATTCTGAAGATGAGATTTTGATTTAAAAAAAAAAACATCAACCGGCCTGTTCTCCGGTGAGCAGTTTTTTTTTTCTATTAAGCTTATCGAATGGGCAGGCCGGTAGAAATAATTGAGATTGCTAAACAAACAAACAAACAAACAAACAAACAAAAGCGTCTATTCAAGCATGTGTATTCATTAAAAATAACGTTTGAACTAATATGAACTAAAGTCGAGTTATAAATAAACTCCATTAATTCGTTAGAAATATTGATGAATGTACGAAAACTAGTATAATAATAAATCATTTGTATACAATTGAAAAGTGCATAATTATACATGAGAGTTTTTTGGTATTCGCTTTTATTGGGCTTTTGTTTTTGCTTTTTATTGAAACGGCGAGAAAAATAACGGTCGTAAAAGAACATGATAAGAAAAAAGAAAATGAAACAAAAATAATACCCCATTCCTAAAAATTGTTATTATAAACGCTTTAAATCGTTTATTATTATAATTTCTGATGAGGCATTGGTTTTCAATGTCGAAACAAAAGTAGTTATTTACATGTTCTAATGTAAAAGTTAAATAATAAATATTTATTCCTCAATTTTTTATATTGAGCTCTGTTTTAAATGAATGTTTTGGACGTTGCAATTTTATTCTTCGTTCTTATATATATATATATATATATATATATATATATATATATATATATATATATATATATATATTAAACATATACTGAATGTCTATTATGTTTAATCATGAGCAGTTCTAAACATGGTATTTTGGCTTTAATTTCAGTTGAAAATAAAAACAAAAATTCTCCAACATTTGGATAATTTTTTATTAAGTTGGTTCTAAGCTTTCGGTTCACATGAGCCATCTTCAGAGAGGTTACAAGGACGTTAACACGAAAACATCAACCATTCAGTGACGATTTTATCTTGTATTGACATAAAACTCCTCTAAGCAACGGCAACAGAACCAACTTAATAAAAAATATCCCAATGTTCCATATTTGAAGATTTTCTTTTCTGTTCTATAAAACTTGCCTTCTTATAAAACAGTCTTATGTTAACGAGGTTGATTTGGACATATTTAAGATTATTATTATTATTATTATGTCATTTTTCATCATATTTCGATTTCTGCTTTGGTCTCACTACCAACCAAGTCTGCGGGGAGACCTAAGGCAGGTCGTGGCGTGTTGTTATGACTCCATTTCATGTTTTTTCTATCTTCCCTATCATCCCTAGCATTACATAGATAAAGTTTTCCTTAGGGTGTGGGCTGTACTTAATAAGACAATTTTTTGTATGTCTCTTAAGCTCGGGTTTCCAGGGATTCTTTCAATGTGTTGTTTTGTTCCATTTTTTATCATTCCAAGTGCACCTACTATCACTGGCACAACTCTTGTTTTCAATTTCCACATTTTTTCTATTTCAATTTCCAGGTCTTTATATTTTGACAGTTTTTCAAATTCCTTGATTGCTATGTTACAATCCGCTGGACAAGCCATATCAATTAATAGAGAAGTTTTCTCCTTCTGGTTTTTAACAATAATGTCTGGCCTGTTTGCTTCAATATTTCTGTCTGTGTAGATGGTGTAATCCCATAGAATGGTTACATCTTCTATTTCTGTAACCGGTGCTGGATGATGTTCATACCAGTGTTTGTTTACAGCTTTTCCATAATGTTTGCACATTGCCCAATGTAAATATTGCCCAACTCTATCGTGGCGATTTTTATATTCGTTTGGGGCAAGCACAGAACAGCCTGAGATTAAGTGGTCTATTGTTTCTTGGTGTTTATCACAAAACCTGCATTTTGGATCCATATTATTATGCATAATATTTGCCTGAAAGTTTCTCGTGAAAAGACTTTGGTCTTGTGCTGCAAGTATAAATCCTTCAGTTTCAGACTTTAATCCAGATGCACGTAACCATCGATGAGTATTAACTTTGTCAACATTGGATTTATTGGCACGTACTGGATATTGGCCATGCAGAGGTTTGTCTTGCCAGCGCTGTTTTATCTTTTCAAGAGCTTTATCTTTGGCTTTCATTTTCATATTTTTTGCCGCAATAGTTGGTTCTTGGCTTCTGTTTTGCTTTTCTACAGAATCTACTAACTGTAAATCTTGTTTGTATTTACTGCCTTCTTTTATTATTGAATAATTATTATTATTATTATTATTATTATTATTATTATTATTATTATTATTATTATTATTTTCTGCTGCTCTTCCCTTTCATTTAAATCATTGGCCGATTTTATTTAAAGTAAACAAGAATGTTGGTACTCGAGGATAAATAATGTGGTCATTGGTTATGTATATCGTGAACAACCAGAAGTAGATTGAATATGTTTCTAAGATTTTGATAATGCTTCCTTACCATTATTACGAATGAAAAGCACCTCCATTAAAAGTTCACCTTCGTTATTGGCGTTGTGGTGCAGTCGATATCGACTCGGAACGACAAATCTTGGTGCCGAGTTCGAATTCCATTTGAATCACTTACGCACAAATACCCTTGGGTAACGTATTAATCCGTCTCTCCCCTCTAGTTATGAGTTAAATAATAGGACAGATTGGGTTCTATAGCCTATGGTGGTAACCAGTCTACCGCAGAAAGCAATAGCAATCTACTGCGAGATAATCTTCTGCTCAGTCAGTCATGTCTCTTTTGAGAGATGATCGCTCAAGCATGTATCACGTATGGCACTTAACTGACCGACAAGTTCAAATATCCACTATCAAATAAAATCAACAGATAATTAATATTATCTGAATTTCTTTGTGGAAAAAGAAAATACACAAAAATATTTGTTCGGACTATTTAGGCTAGCAAAAAATTATTACAAGCCAGAATATACATTTACTCATTTAAAAATGAATACACTTAAATTGGCAGCAAAGTCACATTATTTTGCAGATGAAACGGCTAGATGCAACCGCAAGTTTTATGCTAACAGTTTCTTCTTTCAGACTTCTCTCTTGTGAAACTCTCGTCGAGCTTCTTTCTTACCAGTAAACTTTGACCTTCAGAAATTAAAATTCAATGTCAATCCTTATCTTTTATTTTCATAATTAATGTTCTTTTATAGTTCTTTCTCCTGAATAATGTTTTTATTTATAACATTCTCTCATACTGAAGAATCCTTGCGTCTTAGTGGCTTAAATAAGTTTTAAATTGATCTGCATGGGCAAAAAATTATTTCCTTGTAATAAGTGTTGTGTTGTTTCAAGCTTGCATGATAAGATTTGAAGATTTTGATGTTGAATCTTTATATTTTATTTCATCTGCTCATCCGTAGAATGAGACACATTCAGTGATGTATCAATTTGACGTACCATAAAGGCAGATAGACTTTTTAATCTATCAGTATTAGATGTTGTACAGTAACTAATCTTTAAACGAGGTAAACATTTCTCAACTATTTTTCTGTAAAGGAACATTGCTCTTACCTCTATTTTAATTGTCTGCGTCATTTGTTCAACAATCACATTATATTGTAGTTGCATGGAAAGTATATATAAGCCAATTTTTCGTTGCCAAGAACATAGATTGCTGGCATGAAATAGAGGCACATTGGCTGACGCCAAAACCACTGGGAATTACAATCTGAGAGAAAATCACTCGTAAAAATTGTTTTATACTAAATCGTTTCCTATCAAGAACATGAATAAATCTGATCATTCTGAAAAGAAACCTAGCAAAACAATCATCAGTCAACATCTTCATGAGTCATATGTCACAAGTTCTAACTCCTTAGGTCATGAATGAAACATGCTATTTAGAAAATAATTTATACGCTTATGATACCTATGTCGTTTTTTATCGGACGATGATACTTGAAGATTTAAATGATTATGTTCAGTAATAATGTCACAATGGATATTATAATATAAATGGATATCATGATATGTGATTATGATTTGATTTTTACATAATTCCGGTGGAAGAATATCATTATGGCAAGTGATACTCTTATTTCTTGTCAATTTATGTTTACTCTCCTGGTATGGTCATTTAGTGAAGGAATAACAACAACAAACATTATTTTTTATTAGAAAAATGATTTTTTTCTAGTATAGGGTCATGCAACATATTCGAAACTAAGAAAACCAGATATAACATAAGATTTTCAATCCGATGTGTGATATCGGATTGGATATTTTATATTTTATCTAGTTTTCTTAGTTTCGGATATATTACATGATTCCATATTATTTAGTATAAATACAATATGTGGTAGTTTTTATATATATATATATATTTTAAATTCAATTATAAATATATTTTTCATGTCAAATATACTTTATATAATAATTATACGTCAATTAATAAAACAATCTTTTACGATGATGTTTCGCCAAAATTTTTGTGATGACCCTTTTTGATCTGCGGAACATGTATACATTTAGCATTAGATTCAAAATTGGATTTCTATGTGATGTCAGTTCTTCAATATGGCAGTGAATGCAGGACAATATCATCAAAGATGAAGAAAAAACTTGAAGCAACTGAAATATGGTTCTACAGCAGGATGCTGCGGATATCATGGACCGAGCATGTGAGCAATGATGAGGTTTTGAAAAGGATGGAAACGGAAAGGAAATTAATATTGAGCATCAGAAACAGACAGCTAAATTTCCTGGGAATGAAATGAGGAAGGAGGGTTTGGAGAATTTGATACAAAAAGGTCAGATAGAGGGAAAGATAGACAGAGAAAAGCAGCGGATAACCTATTTGAAATGTCTGAGCAGGTTGATTGCAGAACGGGGGGGGGGGGTTTCGTGATGTTACAGGAGAAAATGTGCTATGAGCCACCAGGATAGGGAGACGTGGAAAGCCATGATCGCCTACGTCCTAAAAGAACAAGGCACAGAAAAAAAGAATCTGTGTATCTATTTATCTCAGTTTTTGTCTTTTTATCTCTCTATCTGTATATGTATATACATACTGTTGCGCCTTTTTGAAAGATATTTTACACACACACACACACACACACACACACACACACACACACACATATATATATGCAAGTAAAATAATATTAATTAAACTATAAAACAAGTTAAATCTGTGCTTGCTCCAAATGAATATAAAAATCGCCACGATAGAGTTGGGCAATATTTACATTGGGCAATGTGCAAACATTATGGAAAATCTGTAAACAAACACTGGTATGAACATCACTCAGCACCGGTTACAGAAATAGAAGATGTAACCATTCTATGGGATTACACCATCTACACAGACAGAAATATTGAAGCAAACAGGCCAGACATTATTCTCTATTAATTGATATGGCTTGTCCAGCGGATTGTAACATAGCAATCAAGGAATTTGACAAACTGTCAAAATATAAAGACCTGGAAATTGAAATAGAAAAAAATGTGGAAATTGAAAACAAGAGTTGTGCCAGTGATAGTAGGTGCACTTGGAATGATAAAAAATGGAACAAAACAACACATTGAAAGAATCCATGGAAACCCCAGCTTAAGAGATATAGAAAAAATTGTCTTATTAAGTACAGCCCACACAGTAAGGAAAACTTTATCTATGTAATGCTAGGGATGATAGGGAAGATAGAAAAAACATGAAATGGAGTCATAACAACACGCCACGACCTGCCTTAGGTCTCCCCGCAGACTTGGTTGGTAGTGAGACCAAAGCAGAAATCGAAATATGATGAAAAATGACATAATAATAATAATCTTATGAGATAGACTTTACAATACACACAGGTAAAACAATCAAACATAAACACCCTGACATCTTGATCAAAGACAAAAAAAGCAAAATCTGTTTTCTTATTTATAAAGAGTTCCTTCAGACTGTAATGTATTTGTGAATATCTCAAAATAAACTATACAATGATCTTGAATTTTGATTTGGAAATCTAAAATTTGTGATGCATGAAGACATGCCTAATTTCAGTTCTGGTTGAAACCGTGAATTTGATTGGGAAAGGATCTGATTCAGGGGTCGGCAACCTATAGCAATTTTCAAATTTTCCACACAAACATTTCAGAAACTGAAATAGAAAACATTTGGAAATTGAAAACAAGAATAGTACCAGTGATACTAGGTGCGCTTGGAATGATAAAAACAGCACATTGAAATCCCAGCTTAAGAGAAATACAAAAATATCTTGATAAGTACAGCCCACACACTAAGAACTTTGTTCATGTAACGTTAGTGATGTTATGGTAGGTAGAAAAACAAATCATGACATGTAGTCATAACAACACACCAAGCCTTAGGTCTTCTGGCAAACTTGCTAAGTAGTGTGACCACAGCAGAAATCGAAATATAATAATAATAATAATAATAATAATAATAATAATAATAATAATAATAATAATAATAATAATTTTTCTTCGTATATTATTTAAATTATATGCTTTTTCTTTAAATGATCCTAAAAGATTCTTCAACTAGTTCTCTTATTATTCATATATTTCCCTTAGTTGTCGATATTTCGAAATATTATTTTTTAAAACTATGATAATCTTTCTTAAAAACAGAAAATAAATAATCTTTCTTAAAAACAAAAAATAAAACATGATAATCTTAAAAACAAAAAATATAACTATGATAATGTTTCTTAAAAACAAAAAATAAAACAAGACAACAGAAAAATACGATGAAAAACACTAAAAACAGTTTGATACAATTTCTACGATATTCTTTCTGAGAAAGAATACGTGTTTATTTATATTTATTTATTCATTTTATTTATTTTTCGATAACCTTATTTATGACGACCGTAATGAAAGAATAACAGAATATACAGTGGGCGAACAAATTATTATTTTTAAATTTCACGACACTAATAAACTCACACGTATGTCAACATTTTCTTTTCCATCAAATTTTGATTTTTGCTTTTTTATCTTAACAATTATTTTTGTTGCAAGGACTAGAGATGGTAGTTACAATTTTGTTTTCTTTTAACATAATACTCTCGACGTGAAGTGATGTTTTTTCCGTTGAGCGGCTGTTACGTCCAAGTTTGTTTTTTTTTAACCAGCGTCTTTCTCTTTGAATTTTTTTCTATATGAAATTCTGTTTTACTATTTTAACATAAACATGATTTTTTCTGTTTCTTCTTCAAATGATCCTAATAAATAAAATAATCAGTTTTCTCATTATTCATATTTCCCTTCATTGTCGATATCTCGAAATAATTTTTTTAAACTATTATAATTTTCTTAAAAACAAAAAACAAAACAAAACAAGAGGAAAAATACGATGAAAAACAGTTTGATCATAATTTCTGCGATATTCTTTTTAGAAAGAATACGTATTTATTTATATATTTATTTTTATTTATTTATTCATTATATCTACTTATTTAATTTATTTTATTTTGATAACCCTATTTTCGACAACTGTAATGAAAAAATAACTGAATATACAGTGGACGAACAAATTATTATATAATTATTATATAATTTTTTTTTTTAACAATTATATTTGTTACAAGGACTAGTAATAGTAGCAACAATTGTTTTTTTAACAAAATACTCTAGTGCAGTGATGTTTTGTTTCGTTGAGCGGCTGCTACGCCCAAGTTTTCTTTTTAACCAGCTTGGCAGCCCATTTAGGAGAAGGAAAACAACCAAAACTCAAGGTGTTAATCGTGCCGAGGAGTGAATGGCTACTGCGTTATGAGGTCACAAACGATCCCCTACAGGCTTCGAGACCCTGTTTGTAAAAGACCATTACCCAACGTGCCGGGCAACTTTGGGGGGACTTTTGGACCCGTGCGTCACTCGTGGGAAAAATACGAGAAATACAAATACAAATAAAATGTCCAGTATGGCTCTTCCAGTGGATAAACAGGGAGTCCGTCCTTCAGGAGGGAACATACCTGAGGTCGAAAAATCTGCCATAGGAACAAACTCCTACACAAAGAATGAATCTTCAGGTCCCCACAACCAGGATAATCCTAATGATGGCCCTGAATATCCTCCAGCTAGATCTACAACCGTATTTTTAAAGAAAGAAAAACTAAAATGATCTCGTGAGGAGTACAAAGTCGTTATGACTGCATTTCATGAAGCGTTACTCAAACCTCAAAAAACATCACTCACCAAACATATGACATTCGGCGAGAAAAAGTTGGACAAACAAATACAAAGTACATTGACGGAAATAAATTAGCCAATGTACGAAGATACATTATGCGAAATAACCGATTGAAAGAGGCAGGAATTAATGAGATAAAAATAATTGCAAACAGAATAGACAAATCAACAAAATATGAAAAGGAACCGGAATCAGAAATAAAAAATAGTAACATCAAACAAACCACAGGTCATAATGTAGAAACCGTGATACACACAAATCACTGTGAAGATAATGCTGTAAGTTTAGAAGTGTTGGAAAGATGCGATCGGAGTTATTTACAAGACGGCAATAAAACGAGTTCAAAACACATTGAACATAATTATTTTATGGAAAACAAGAACTATACAAGAAGCTAAGGAAGAAATCAAGAGTTATATAAATCAAATACAAAATATTGCAATGGAAGAACGAGAACAGCTCCCAAAATTACAACCAACAAAGCATAACCTCGAAACTATTAAGCTCTACAATGCAGCACTCAAATTAATTTCGGATGAAGAAGACACTCATATAAATCTCAATGACGCAATGTATGCATCAGCAATAGCAGCAACAAAAAATTGAACATCAAATTAAAAACAAGGCAGTCTCGCAGACATGAAGATCCATCTTGGAAAAGAAAAATAGAAAAAGAAACCAAACAACTTAGAAGTGAACCATCAGTACTGGATGAACTGAGTAGAGGAATAAATGTAAGAACTAGGAAAAGCAGAAGAGCCGAAAGAAAATACAACATTAGAAATGAAAATGAAGTCTTATCAACTAAAGAAAAAATAAAGCAAAAAATCCAACTGAAGGCTCAAAGAATAAGACGCTATGAGAAAAGATCAAGCTTCTACAGACAAAAACGATTTTTCAAACCGATGCAAAGAAATCTTACAGAGAAACAGGTAAAAAAAAAAAAAGAATTGAAGTGACAGTCCCCTCCAAAATGGAAGAAGTTAGACAGTTCTGGGAAAAGATATGGGTTTGCCCTAAAGAACATAACAAAGAAGTAGATTGGATTGCACAAGAGATAGAACGAATGAAAAATAAACCAGAACAGACATGGGCTGGAATTACAGAAGAGGATGTTAAATTTGCACTAAAAAAAGCACACAATTGGAAATTCCCAGGTATAGATAAAATTCCTAACTTTTGGCTATATTATTTAAATACAGCACATAAAAAACTAGCCAAAGAACTTCAAGAAATGGTTGACGATCCCACTAAAATTCCTGCATGGATGACCGAAGGAATTACATTTCTTCTACCCAAGAATGGTGATGCAAACAACCCGAAAAACTACAGACCAATTACATGTCTTCCGACAACATATAAACTATTAGCATCTATTTTAACAAAACAGACATATTTATTCTTAGAAAGAAATGACATGTTACTGCTTGAACAAAAAGGGTGCAAACGTGGCTGTTATGGATGTAAAGACCAATTGCTAATTAACAAAATGATCCTGGAAAACTGCTATAGTACAAAGAAAAATCTTAGTACTGCCTGGATAGATTATCGAAAGGCATTCGATAGTGTGCCACATTGCTGGATTTTAAAGACTTTAAATATATACAAGATATCGCACGTCATCATCAATTTCATCAAACAGTGCATGTCTATATGGAAAACAACCCTTTACCTCAATCATATAAATGGAACCTATAAGTCTGATGAAATAAACATCAAAAGAGGTATATTTCAAGGTGATTCTTTATCTCCCTTACTATTCTGCATATCATTAATAGCACTAACCAGTCAACTTAATAAGACAGAATGTGGTTATAAAACAGGCCAAAAGAAAATAAGCCATCTATTTTACATGGATGACTTAAAGTTATATGCTAAGAATGATAATGAGCTCGAAGGTCTTCTGCAAACTGTAAAATGCTTCAGCGAAGACATTGGAATGAAATTCAATTTGAATAAATGTGCTAAAGCTACAGTTTTACGTGGATCAATACAAGAAACATCCTCAATTAGCTTAGACCCTGCTGTAACAATAAAAGAATTGAAACCAGAAGAAGCTTATAAATACCTAGGTGTAAATGAGAGCGAAAACATTCACCATAAAAAAATGAAAGAAATAGTGCGTAAAGAGTACTATAGAAGGCTACGAATGATATTAAAAACTGAATTGAATTCTCAGAACAGAGTTATGGCCATTAATAGCCTTGCAATCCCAGTTGTCCAATATAGCTTCAACATCTTAAACTGGACTCTAAACGACATCAGGCGAATGGATTCTAAAACAAGAAAGCTTCTTTCTAAGCATAAGATGCATCATCCAAAAGCTGATGTAGACCGTCTATACATACCCCGTAAAGAAGGTGGAAGAGGTCTTATTCAGCTAGAATTGTCATACAAGACAACAACTATTGGCTTACTAACATACATAGAAAAAACAAAGGATTGGATGATACAATTAGTAAGGCAACATGAAGAAAGAAAGAAAAAATATTCAATAATAAAAGAAGGCAGTAAATACAAATAAGATTTACAGTTAGTAGATTCTGTAGAAAAGCAAAACAGAAGCCAAGAACCAACTATTGCGGCAAAAAATATGAAAATGAAAACCAAAGATAAAGCTCTTGAACAGATGAAACAGCGCTGGCAAGACAAACCTCTGCATGGCCAATATCCAGAACGTGCCAATAAATCCAATGTTGACAAAGTTAATGCGCATCGATGGTTACGTGCATCTGGATTAAAGTCTGAAACTGGAGGCTTTATTCTTGCAGCACAAGACCAAAGTCTTTTCACGAGAAAATTTCAGGCAAATATTATGCATAATAATATGGATCCAAAATGCAGGTTTTGTGATAAGCACCAAGAAACAATAGACCACCTAATCTCAGGCTGTTCTGTGCTTGCTCCAAATGAATATAAAAATCGCCACGATAGTGTTGGGCAATATTTACATTGGGCAATGTGCAAACATTATGGAAAAGCTGTAAACAAACACTGGTATGAACATTACCCAGCACCGGTTACAGAAATAGAAGATGTAACCATTCTATGGGATTACACCATCTACACAGACAGAAAAATTGAAGCAAACAGGCCAGACATTATTGTCAAAAACCAGAAAGAAAACTTGTCTATTAATTGATATGGCTTGTCCAGCGGATTGTAACATAGCAATCAAAGAATTTGAAAAACTGTCAAAATATAAAGACCTGGAAATTGAAATATTAAAAATGTGGAAATTGAAACAAGAGTTGTACCAGTGATAGTAGGTGCACTTGGAATGATAAAAAATGGAACAAAACAACACATTGAAAGAATCCCTGGAAACCCCAGCTTAAGAGATATACAAAAAATTGTCTTATTAAGTACAGCCCACACACTAAGGAGATCTTTATCTATGTAATGCTGGGGATGATAGGGAAGATAGAAAAACATGAAATGGAGTCATAACAACACGCCACTACCTGCCTTAGGTCTCCCCGCAGACTTGGTTGGTAGTGAGACCAAAGCAGAAATCGAAATATGATGAAAAATGACATAATAATAATAATAATAATAATAATAATAATAATAAATCAATAGTATTCTAATTCAACCAAAATTTGCGAAGATAAGAGAATGAAAACAGAAACCTTTTTGGCTAATGTTCTCCGCTCACATAAAATGGAAAGACTATATTGAATCCATTGCTAGGTCAGCTGCTAAGAATGTTGGTCTCGTGCGTGACAATTTTCTTCTCCAGAATCTATCTTACATGTTAATAAGTTTACAATTTATTTTAGAATATTACGGCAACATATGGTCCGGTCCTTGATTTTTACCTTGAGCTTTTTTATAAAATCCCAAAAAGAACTAAGAATATTATTGGTCTTGATCTAGCAGGTCGGCTTCATTCACTTTCACACTACACTAAGGTTGACTCTCCATGTTTTTCCTATCAGTCCTTTCACAGTAATTGTTCGGATGAGTTCTTCGCTATGATACCTATAATTTTTTAATTTAAGCGCAGTATCATACTGACGTCGAGATATCATCAATTTTAATTATTGTGGAACTCTCTTCCGGCTTTATGCTTAAATTTGCAAAAAATGAATTGCAATGTTCATCGCTATCTACTGTCACCTTGATTACTCTTCCCTCTTCTCGCTCATTATTAACGTTTCTCTTCCTAACTCTTCAACACCCTGTAACCTCCTGTGTTTTAGTGGCTTTACTGCCTTACATTGGGTGAAACTGATTAAATATTGTCGGCATAGTTTATTTTTAATGTTCTTTATCTAAGCAGGATTTTTCATGTTAACTAAAATATTTTTCATGACTTTTGAAGAATTCGGACTGCTTTTAGTGCATTCAAAGAAACTTGTAAAATAATAAAGTATATCCAGAATTTCAAAGTTTATAAATTGTATTAAGATGTGATAAACATTAAATACACTGTAAAGAAAATAAGCTTCTAATATATATTTAAGAGGTGTTTGTATTTGAAGTCTTAATGAATATAACGAGACAAGTTTGTAAATATTACATCATGTCTAAGTTCCTTTCAAGTCATAGCGATTTACTAAGCTTAGCTTAGATATCGCGCAATGCCAAAAGTATGGAGCACCCAGTGAGTATCGAACTCACTACTCGAGCGTAATTGATCTAATGAGAAAAGTTAGCTAACCATAACACATTTATTATTTATCTTTTATAAAGTTTATTATTTACTTTCTTATAAATCAATAAATTTGAAAAGAAATCACTTTATTAAAAAATTATAAAAATTACAAAATTATCAAAATATGTAAAGCAACTACAATGAAATATTTATTATTTACCATTTTATAAGTAACTACGAAAAAGAAACTTTTTAATTCATAATTTTATAAAAAATTCAATTAACTAGTGTTGTTAATTCTCAAAAATAAATCGAACGTATAAATCCACTTTTGTACGTTTGGACTTTATTAAAATTTTAATTATTAATTTTAAAACAATAGTTATTGCCGAGGGAGTGAAAATACAATAATAGTGGCGCCAAGAGAATAAATGCCTTTTTGATGCACCGTTTTTTGCGGGTATGAATAATCTATTTTTTTAATCAATTCACCTCAGGCAAGGAGATAATATCATTAACCCTCTAGGGCCATTCGTATCATATTTGATACAGTATGAAAACAAGCCTTGAAGGAAATATTTTCCTGAAAAATTTTTTAAGAGAAATATTTTATAAATTTCAAATGAAAGCAGTACTGACTGCTCAGTCAATGAATACCAAATGTTTCCTTATAGGGAAATACCAAGTGTTTCCTTATAGGGAAATACTGTATCAAATATGATACGAATGGCCCTAGAGGGTTAATAGATAGATAGATAGATAGATATATAGATAGATAGATAGATAGATAGATAGATAGATAGATAGATAGATAAACAGACTGAGATTAACCCTCTAGGGCCATTCGTATCATATTTGATACAGTATGAAAACAAGCCTTGAAGGAAATATTTTCCTGAAAAATTTTTTAAGAGAAATATTTTATAAATTTCAAATGAAAGCAGTACTGACTGCTCAGTCAATGAATACCAAATGTTTCCTTATAGGGAAATACCAAGTGTTTCCTTATAGGGAAATACTGTATCAAATATGATACGAATGGCCCTAGAGGGTTAATAGATAGATAGATAGATAGATAGATAGATAGATAGATAGATAGATAGATAAACAGACTGAGATTAACCCTCTAGGGCCATTCGTATCATATTTGATACAGTATGAAAACAAGCCTTGAAGGAAATATTTTCCTGAAAAATTTTTTAAGAGAAATATTTTATAAATTTCAAATGAAAGCAGTACTGACTGCTCAGTCAATGAATACCAAATGTTTCCTTATAGGGAAATACCAAATGTTTCCTTATAGGGAAATACCAAATGTTTCCTTATAGGGAAATACTGATCAAATATGATACGAATGGCCCTAGAGGGTTAAGATGCACGGGATTGTTGAGAGTAAAGAAAAAAAAAAACAATTAATAAAAAGAACCAAAAATCTAACCCTAAGCAGGAAACAAGAGATAAACCTGTTAAAAAAACCATGTGAAATGTGAAACAGACGATGGGCGAATCTATCTACTCTTATTCAAAATAATGTCAGATGTTTAATATTCATTGATTAGAAGTCACCTCTTATCCACGGTTGCGATTACTCACCGTCAACAATAAATTCTTCATAAATTTTACTCAGTAAGGCTGTAAACGAGAATACACAAGGAGATGGATGGACCGGAAATACTAAAATCCGAAGTGGAAGCGGCAATGGCCAAAATGAACAGAAATAACGCACCTGGCCCAGATGGCATAGTGATAGAGCTGCTGACAGCTTTAGAAGAGTATGGCATAGAAAAGATTACCGACATAATAAACGAAATTTATAGCAGCGGAATAATACCAGACGACCTATGCAAGTCGATATTTATAGCACTGCCGAAGAAACCAGGTGCAAACGAGTGTGAACTACACAGAACTATCAGCTTAATGAGTCACATTACAAAACTGATTGTCAGAATCCTGATGAATAGAGCGAGAAGCAGAATCAGGCCAGAGATAGGACAGGAACAGTGCGGGTTCGTCAAAGACACTGGAACAAGGAACGCCATATTCATGATTAGGATGCTCTCTGAAAGGGCATTACAAATGAAGAAAGACTTGTACCTATGCTTCATTGATTACGCGAAAGCATTCGACAAAATACGACACAAAGAATTGATGGAAATGATAGGAAACCTCGACATTTTCGGCAAAGATATAAGAATAATCAAGAATCTCTACTGGCAGCAAACGGCCTGCATACGGACAGGTAACGACCTCAGTAGATACACAAAGATAGAAAAAGGCGTAAGACAAGGCTGTGTCTTTTCACCGGATTTGTTCAACCTATACAGCGAGAATATTTTGAGGACCCTAGATGACACACCAGGATTTATTATTGGAGGCCACAACCTGAACAACATAAGATACGCGGACGATACAGTACTGATTGCGGACACGGAAAGGAAACTGCAAGATCTCATACAGAAAGTAGCAGTGGAGAGTGACAAGATGGGACTACAAATAAACTTTAAGAAAACTGAGTGCATGGTCATCAGCAAAAGATACAACCCAAAATGCCAAATACAGGTGGGGGATAACAGAATCAAACAAGTCCAAGAATTTAAGTACCTAGGAAGTGTCCTAACAGGAGATGGAAAGTGCGACACGGAGATCCGAAGGCGAATTGGCATGGCAAAGGACGCGTTCCAGAAGATGAGCAAAATACTAACACACAGGAAGATCTCAATAGAAACGAAGAAAAGAGTGCTAGACTGCTACGTGATGTCAGTTCTTCAGTACGGCTGTGAATGCTGGACAATATCATCGAAAATGAGGACAAAACTGGAAGCGGCCGAAATGTGGTTCTACAGAAGGATGCTACGGATATCGTGGACTGAGCATACAAGCAACGACGAAGTGTTAGAAAGAATGGCAACAAAAAGGAAATTGATGCTGAGCATCAGGAAGAGACAACTGAAGTTCCTGGGACATGCAATGAGGAAGGAAAGCCTGGAGAACCTGATACTGACTGGTCAGATAGAAGGAAGGAGAGACAGAGGAAGGCAGCGGATAACATATTTGCAGGGCCTGATCAGGTGGATGACGGAACGGGGGTTGCCAGGAGCAACAGGAGCAAACATACTAAGAGCCACAAGGGATAGGGAGACGTGGAGATCCATGATCGCCTACGTCCTGAAGGGACAGGGCACATAGAAGAAGAAGAAGAAGGCTGTAAATGGGCAAGAATATCCATGACGGTAATATAAAGCAATTGTAAAATGACAAAGTGAAAGTTCTTAAATTAATAAAAAAGAAAAAAAAATGCTAAAGTTGCTAATATTTACGAGAAGAATAAATCTATTGTCCACTTTTATGAAAATATGTGGTTATATTTATTGTGTTTTATTATTAGTTATCATTGTTATACCTCATTGTGCTTCATTCATAAATTAACTTTTTTAACATGTATGAATGTATCGGAAAAGTTATATATATATATATATATATATATATATATATATATATATATATATATATATATATATATATATATATATATATATATAGTCTGCTTTCCTCTACCGAGCGGCCATACCTCAGAGGTAGAATCGCCGACACATGTCAATTCGGTCGGATTTCAATCCTGGGTAAAAGCAATCGGATGTCTAACCGTACTGATGAGCGAAGCAGATCTGTCTGCAGATGACTATGCACACACACACACACACACACACACACACACACACACACACACACACACATATATATATATATATATTAACATAGCTTCGCCTTGTATTAACATGCTTAAATGTCAGTCATCATTCCAAGTATTTCAACCGCAGTTTTATTGCGAAGTATTAATAAGTATTGTTTTCTTTTCTTTTTTTTTTCTTGGAGACAAGTTTGTACTGATGAGCTTTGATACAGCAAAGCAGATCTGTCTGCAGATGGCTATATATATATATATATATATATATATATATATATATATATATATGTATTAACATATCTTCGCCTTGTATTAACAAGCTTAAAAGTCAGTCTTCATTCTAAGTATTTCAAACGTAGTTTTATTGCGAAATATTGTTTTGTTTTTGTTTTTCTTATGTTTTTGCTTGGAGACAATTTGTACTGATGAGCTTTGATACAGCGAAGCAGATCTGTCTTAAGATGACCACACACACACACACACACACACACGCACACGCACACACACACACACACACACACACACACACACACACACACACAAGCAAGGCGATAACGCCACTGATGCTTAGGGGGCTACGTAAGAGTGAAAAAATTGGAAAAGAGAAAGCCGGAAACCACATCCTAAACAGGAAACAAGGGATGAGCCTCTTCACCTGTTCAATAGACGTGGGTGGAGTGTGAACTGGGTGATAGTTTAGTCTATCTACTCCAATTGAAAAAAATAAAATGAAACAACATCTTTAACAGGAAACAAGGGATGAGCCTCTTCACCTGTTCAATAGAGGTGTGTGAACTGGGTGATAGTTTAGTCTATCTACTCCAATTGAAAAAAAAAACAAAAAAACAAAAAGAGTGAAAAGATTGGAAAAGAGAAAACCGGAAACCGCATCCTAAACAGGAAACAAGGGATAAGCCTCTTCACCTGTTCAATAGACGTGGGTGGAGTGTGAACCGGGTGATAGTTTTGTCTATCTACTCCAATATATATATTAAAATATCTTCGCCTTGTATTAACAAGTTTAAAAGTTACAGTCTTCATTCCAGTATTTCAAACGTAGTTTTATTGCGATGTATTACTTAGTATTGTTTCCTTTTTTTTTTTTGCTTGGAGACAAGTTTGTCTTAATCAAGGCTTAATCAAAGGAAATGACATTGAAACACGTTATCTTTGTTATTCGAAGTAGAATCAAGTATTGAGGATAATTCTATGACATTATTTTAATTAATATTCATTGTCTATAGTATGTGCTCACCAAATATATAACTGAGCGAAATGCAGTAATGTATTTGAACTCCAGTGAAAACCTCAAGTGTGGGTTATGAATGTAATTTGTCATTAATAAAAGTTGCTTTTTGTTTTCTTTGCAAAAGTTGCTGATGCGAGTAAATTAATGAAGAGATTTTAAAAAATTATTACCCCTTAATTTCAAGGTTTCTTCGAAAACAGCCGTTTCCCAGCTATATATAAAATAATATGAAAAAAAGAATGCATGTTCCATGGATGAGTAATAATTTGAAGTTCGGCAATTTTGCATATATATTTTTGCTAATTTCCTGCTAGTTTCTCCGTAGTTGCAATTTTTATGTTAGGTATTCTAGAAAGTATATATATATATATATATATATATATATATATTATTTTATTAAATTACTTTAATCCGAAACGGAAAAGTAGGAAGGTAAATTCCAAGAGCCTGATCCTAATTAATATTAAAAATTTTAATATTAAAAATTGATGCAGGAGGAGAGCTGTTAGTATATACTTTTAATAATTTTATTTTTCACATCATAAATTTCATAAATTTTCTATATATAAATTTTTTTAAAAAATTTATATAAAAATTTTTTAAGATTAATTTTTTTAAAAATTTGAAAATTTATTATTTTCTTTAATTGTTATTTAGTTTGTCTATACCTAAAATATCTTTAATTAGATTAACTTAATTAAATTTTTAAAATCTTATTTTTATTTTTCCCCTAAATATACTTTTTCAAATAAGTCTCTCTTTTTTCTAAAACTTTAACCCTTTTAAACATTTAAGGCTAAATTTGTTTGACACGTATCGAGCGTTTTCTATTTGATATTTTCTCCTTTTTCTTTCTTTTCTTTTTTCCCTTTCTTTATTTTTTCTCTATAAATTTTTTATATCCCTCTCTTTCCCTTTCTGTTCCGTTTTGTTTAACCCAATTCTCAATTTAACGACCTCATATTCCTTAACTCTTTTCGTCTATTAAGCTAGACATGCCAAATTTCCATCTCTTCCCTTACAACTCTATCAAAAAGTAACAACCAAAAATAGACTGATTTTCAAAAAACATTTTTGTGACGTATATTTCTCAAATCTTAACCGTTATTTATTTTATTTATTTATTTATTTATTTATTTTTCTTTTTTATTCCTTTTTTTCTCCTTTTTAATCTTATTTTTCTTCATTTTTACACGGCATTATAACGTCAAACTGTAAATATATTTGTATATCATAAACATTGGGGATTTTTTAAAACTTTTATATAAACCCAGCACGAGTATCTTGACAGGCTCGCCCGTTCTGCTGAAGGGTCCGGGAAGAGTAAATCCCTATCACGCACCCAACCGCAATCACACAGACTTATCGCGGTTGATTTTGGCTCTCGTTACCGTCTCATACCTGCTGATTTCCTTTCCGACTTCATGAATTTCGGCACTGCTTTGCACAAAAGCTGTCACGTCGTCGGCATAGGCGGAATACCTGTCCGAGCCAGGTGGGGTAATTCTTTGTAGGATCATATTCGCCTTTAACTTGCGAAGGAATAGCTCCAACGCAAGAATGTACAGCATCGACGAAATCGGGCAACCATGACGAACAGACCTGGACAAAATGAAAGGTTTCACTTCCACCACAGCACCGGGAGACCGATACAAGAGATAGTACGGTCCGAAATCAGCCACCTCGAGAACAGCTCCAAGAAATTGATGGTTAACCCTATCGAAAGCCTTGGACTGATTCAAATTGATCTGCGCCGCTTCATCGTCGTTGGCTCAGACCTTGGCCAAAATCTTTAACTCTGTATTTAACACAGTTAAAGGCCGAAAATTGTTGATCCCATCTCCTCCAAGTTTATCCTTACAAAGCAGCTTGATCACACCTGTGGGGCGATGGGGAATACTCCCGTTCCTCATCCATTGATTAAACATCACTGCCAGTAGAGGGACAAGTACGTGCGACTGCCTCAGGTACAATTCGTAGGGGAGACCATCAGTACACGGAGTCTTATAACGACTAGCAATCTTTAGCGCATCCCAGATTTCCGCCTCTGTTATCGGACTCTCTCCCCCAGCTGCTTCAGCCGCCTCAAGGCGAGGAAAGTCAGCTAAATAGGTATCGAAATAAGCTAGGCTCAGACCAGGCTCTCTGGTAAAAAGATCCTGAAGATAAGATCGAAAAACCTCACATATGTGGCAGAAAGGGATCGATCCGCCTAAAAATGTCCATTCACTCATTACTGGCGTTGGGTGCATAAACCCCAATGAAAATAAACGCCAGTGTCCAGGACACAAAGTCTGCCCACCCCGTCTTCGAAGACAAGCATACACAAAGCATTCAAAGAACGTTTAATCAGCCAAGAGTATCCCACTCTTAGAGCGGACATAATAACATGCTGAGAAGAGGGCAAACCCTTTCGACAGAATATTCTCATGTTCACCAGAAGGGAAACGAATCTCTTGCAAAACACAGATATCCACTTCCAGACATTAAAGGTCGCGAACGAGTTCCGCCCTGCGAGACTCTGACCTCAGCTCAGGACATTTAAACTGACTAAAAAGAGTGCCAGTGTTAGTTTATCTAGGGTTGGGTCACCTGACTTAAACATGGTCGGGGAGAGGATATCTACAGCTCCACCCATTATTCCCTGGGCCATTTCATTGTTAATGTTACCATCAGAGGCGAGACGACCGATATTCCAAAGAGGGTGGGATGAAGGAAACAGGAACCCTCCCTGAGCAAAATTGTTTCAGCTTCCTTGTTCTTTCAGAGTCTGTTATAATGATTGGGGTTTTTATTTGGTTACAGGCTTTTACTGCCTCATCGACCATCCCTCAAATTCACTGAAAGGACACGTTGAACTTTCGGAAAGTTCAAGAGGCCATCGATATCACTATCACCATACCTCTGAATAGATAGCAGGTATTTTGTCCTACTTCCATATTGTCTGGTCTTTTCAGTCTGTCCTGTCTGCGTCAGATATATTTGCCAGTATTATAAAGAAGTGACGCTTTTTTCTTTTGTTCTTTTTTGCTTTCCGTAGAAGGGCTTTGTTGTCTCTTTTGGTTTTGGTTTTGTTGAGTCGTGCTTTTGCTGGAGATTTGGCTAGAGAGGGTTCAGAAGGATCTTGGGATACAGGTGGGATGGGAGATATTTTAAGCGGAGTCATGTTCTTTGGTGCTGTGTTCATGGACTTTGAATATAGTCTGTTCTGTTTCTGTGAATGCGAAGGCGAGGAAGGGGCTAAGGCTGAATAATAGGAACCCCAGCTGGGTGATGAACTTTTTGTTTTTTAAGTGGTGTCATTCTTAGTTAGCGGGGGAAGCAAATTGATAACAGGAGGAGGGGATTTTATTTTTGGAACTACGGAAGATGATGGTGGGGTAGAGACTAATGGACAGGGAGGGGTTCCCACATTTTTATATTTCAACTCCTGGAGCTCCTTGATTTTTAAGGTCTTCTCATAGCCCGGATCGTATTTTCTTCAATGTTGGTCCAATTTTTCCAAATGGCTTACTGGGTTTTATCCTTGGAACTGTTCGTGCCTTTCTCCTTGGGGGCTTCATGGGACTGAGATTCCACAGCTTGAAGCTTCCTTCTTACACCGTATACGACTTGCCATTCCTGTGTATTGGCCGCATTCTTTTGCACAGGCAATGTGGGCTCAGAATGACACCCAACCAGGGTCTTTTAGCCACTAGTACCAGCCGCAGACAGACCCATTACAGGTGCCACGGTACAAGAATATTCAGTTCGAGGGGGATTGGAATCAGGCGGGACTTCAGAGGTCTTCTTTTCTGAGCAGGAAGAGGTGAGGTAACCAATCACGCCACATTTCCAGCACGTTGGCTTTCTTCCTGTTACGATCACGGGGTATTTCTTTTCGCCTATCCAAGCTGTTGAGGATGGAGGTGAAGGCTTCTCGAATTATCATCAACTCAAACCCCCATTCACCCACTTCATATTCCGGAGAGACATTTACTACTTGGCTATACTGCCTTAAATATGCGTCTAAATGTTCTTTAAGAATATGAATCTCGTGAACTGTCACCTTGGTCTGACGCCGTTCTATTTATTTTGTGCGGATGATGTACTCCTTAGTGATCAGATCACGGGAAGTCTTCTCTACACAGTCCTCGAGCATTGGCAACATGACGTCCCACATGAGATATCCAGATTCTTTGAAGATATGTTGGGGTTTGATTCCCAAGTCACTAGAAACAAAGAAAAGAGTACTGGATTGCCATGTGATGTCAGCTCTTCAATACGGCAGTGAATGCTGGACAATATCATCAAAAATGAGGATAAAACTTGAATCAGCGGAAATGTAGTTCTACAGAAGAATGCTGCAAATATCGTGGACTGAACATGCAAGCAACGATGAGATGTTGAAAAGAATGGCAACAAAAAGGAAATTAATACTGAGCATCAAGAAAAGACAACTGCAGTTCCTGGGATATGCAATAAGGAAAGAGTGCTTGGAGAACATGATACTGACGGACCAGATAAAAGGAAAAAGAGACAGAGGAAGGCAGCGGATTTGCAGGGTCTGATCAGGTGGATGACGGAACGGGGATTGCGAGGTGTAACAGGAGCAAACATACTAAGGGCCACCAGGGATAGGGAGACGTGGAGAACCATGATCGTCTACGTCCTAAAGGGACAGAGCACATAGAAGAAGAAGTTATTGTGCTGCGACAAATTTTTCGCGTTAGCTTGTCTAACATAAAGACCGATACGGTCCTTTTTGCAATGTGTTCTTTTGCATCGCCTAATAGCCCACTATCTCTAATTAGATGAGCGTACTACTTAGCTTCTCAATGAAGTCCGCCACAAGCTACACCAGAGTCTTGATCGCCTTCTCAGTTTCTTTTGCTTTTTCGTTACCAGGGGGGAGGGTTTATTTTACGCTTATAGGGCCCACTTTTGAAGATTTTTCTTTTTCGAAGGATGGGTGATCAGCCTCATTCTTGTCGGAGGTTGGGAAGATTTTTAACGATGTCCTGACTCTGATCGGCCATCTTGGGTGTTTCTTTTGGACAGTCAATTTGAAAAATATGTACGGCAAATATCAAATTTCGAAACAAAATAAAATACAAAAAAGCAAAATAAAGTTTGAAACAAAGGCTGTAAAAGAAATTAAAAAAATTAAGCAAGAAAAGAAAACTGAAAAGAAAACGGAAAGAAAACTGAAAATGAAATATCTAATCAACAAGCGTTCAGCAACAAAACAGGTAACAAGAAAAAATCAAAAGTTCAAAATCTGATCAAAAGTCTGTCAAAACAAAGCAACACAAATAGCACCAACCGGTCTGAAGCGTCGAAAAGATTGACAAAAAGAACCAGCCAGCCATGTAATGAGGAAGGAGGGCTTGGAGAATCTGATACTCACAGCCTAGATAGAAGGTAAGAGATAGGGGAAAGCAGTGTGTAAGATACTTGACGGACCTGAGCAGGTGTACGGCAGAGCAGGATTTGGTTGAGGTAACAGGAGAAAGCGTGCTAAGAGCAAGCAGGGATAGGGAGAAGTGGAAAACCATAATCACCTACGTCCTGAAAAGACAGGGCACATAAAAGAAGAAGACCTGCAGTTCGAGACAAAGTGATCTTTTTATGGCTCTGAGATGCTTATGTATCCAGGAATTTTGCTCACACGATTTTCGACACCCTTGTTTATCATACTCAATAGCACTATAAAAAACAGAAATAATCGTAGTTTTAGTTTTCACATTTTTATTATTTCGATCTACATGTTCGCATTATTGTACTGTTTTTCAAATTCTTTTTTAGAAACACTGGAATCCTTTTAGCAATTAGTTAGCTATTTTTTGTTTTTGAAATTTTTGTTCTATTTGTATCAATTTCACTGTCTGTATACGCGACTTCAATGCCAATGAATATATTGTCTTAGACAGTCATATCTAATTATGTATTAGAATGTGCAACCTGGTGCTATGTGATCAACAGTTTCATCAAATTTATGGCATGAGCGACATATTTGAGCCATCTTTGTTGATTTTAACTTTGTAGGCATTAGTTGTAAATAATCATCATCATCATCATGATCATAATTACTATTCTTATTTAAAATTACAACTGCAACAACAAGAAGAGTTTTCTTGATTTACCATTTGATGTAATAATTTATCTGCGCATATTGAATTATAAGATTTTTTTTTGAGTAAGTTAGTGGTGATCGTGAATAGTATCTGAGATTGTGAAGTGTTTTCTTAATATATGGTTTATTATGTATGTATCATTCTTTTAATCGGTTCTGAGTCATTCTGTTAATCCTGGTGTAGTAAATGGGTTTAAATACCACATTATTAAACATGTGCTTATATATATTGTTACGAGGATGCATTTATATATAAAAAAATATTATCAATAATGTCTAAAAAGTTAGAGTAAGGGATTCTATTATTACAAAAAGTTTTAATTCATGAAGCAGTTGTTAAATAGAGAAATTAGGAATATAACGTTTTGGGAGATTGTAGACTGTATGAGTAAAATCGAGTGAATTTGAAAAATTCTAGAAATATGCAAATTAGGTTTTGAGAAGTGAGTAGTTAGTTGTTAACAAGATTTGCTGACATTATCAACTCCGGACCGATTAGTGGATTTATGCATTCAGCTGAAAGAATCTCTAAGATAAGTTGCCCACCAACTAAAACCTGAAAGAGAACCTCATGGAACTATATGAGTAAATAAATATTTTTGACTATTTCATTGACCATACTGGAAATTATTCTTTATATGCACATTTAAAGATTTCAACAAAGTATAGCACTTAAACTACTTCGCGAAATTAACTAGGTAAAAATACTGACCCTTCTTTTCCCTTCGTAACACTTTGTCTGCCAGTAGTAAACTCTACGTTTCTGTTTTGAATGCAAAAAATTGTAAATTTTGTATATATATCATTTTGTGTTTATCGTAAATTAAATATTTGCATGTAATTTAACTCTGAGTTTAGGTCAATCAGGTTTTTGTTACACTTAACACGTAACAATATATATATATATATATATATATATATATAATTCCAGGTAAAGAAGACTCGAGGTTTTACTATTTTGAGAGCCCAGACATTTATTTTATTATGAACAGTGCTCAATATAATAAATATTATAGAGGTTAATATATTTATATAGTTATGAATTAATTGTACATTGCGACACGTACATTTCTATGTTTCGAGATAGATTCTTATATATATATATATATATATATATATATATATATATATATATATATCAAATCCCCTCCAAAAAAGATGAGCATATAGGTAATATCACCAAAACCAGATCCTATTAATATCAATTTTATTAATATTAAAAATGAGTTAAGTTGAGTAATTTTTTTAATCATTTCATCCCAAGCAAGGCATTCCACTGCCACTATTTCGCAGGTTACATAGGAGAAAGAGAAGAGCAAGAGTGGTTAGATGTAGGAAATGTCAGAAGGAGGGTGATATACGGGTAAGGATGCCGAGGATGAGGGTTGGGTAGATGGGAAGAGTGAGAGAATGGATGCGAGTTAGTGTGTTAGGAGGTGTCTATTGACCTTGCATTTAAACCCCTGGAGATTGTAGCTGTCGGGGAAGCAAGTATGTGGAAGGAAATTCCACAGGTGGGAAGTGCGAGAAAAGAAGCTGTTAGAGTAGAAATTGTGGTTACATCTTATCCATTTCACTGTAAAAGGGTGAGACCTAGTTGCTAGTCTAGTATCTCGTGCAAATTCGTACCTAGAGGGCACCAGTGATTTAAGTTCATTGAAGTAGAAGCCGTGAAAGTATTTATAGAAGAGACACAGGGAAGCCACGTCACGCCGGTGAGAGAGTGACTGCAGCTGGTCTGCCAAGTCGGTAGTGCTCGATGTAAAATAGTATTATCTATTTACAAAACCAAATATGTATAGTATATAAAATTTCGAATTCTACATTTGTTGAATAGCTATTTCAGCGAGAAAATTCTATCTTCTTCAGCAATGATCAAAAATAAAAAATTTTGCTGATCCAAATATGGTACAAAAATTCCATATATTGAAAGGATCCCAAAAACATATCCATACACAGGAAGTTTAAAAAACAAACAAACAAAAAAGTGGGAGTATTAAGAAAGGAAGAAATATTTAATTTGTCGTCCAGACAAAAACAAAACAAAACAAAAAAAAAAAAAAGCAGAGAGGACAGAGACAGAGATTCATGACTCGATATTAGAAGAAAACTTTCAGATTACATCAGTATTAAAGAATAAAAAATCAAAATTTAACCGTGTCACAGGAATAGAAGTAGTGAGAGGAAGAGAAAGAAAGGACAAATGAGGTAGACAGTGGGAAAGTTAACGAAGAAAACTACTTAGTCTTAATTTATTTAGATGTTTGTTTGCGGTGCAGTAGATATTGACTCGGAACGAGAAATTGTATTTAAATCGAATTCCAGTTGAATTTGTTGCATTCATTTACGCGCAAATACCTTGGGTAAGGTATTAATCCTATTCTTCTCCTTCCAACTATGGGTTAAATAGCAGGATTCTACAGCTGGGTTTTACAGCCTTGGGTTGACAGCCATTCTATTGCAGAATATTCTGCCATATCTCTTTCGAGACATGTTTGCCTAAGCGTGTAACATGTATGGCAATTAAATTACTGATATTTATTTAATCATATTTTTATCTGATGCTGATATTTCCTTAATCATATTTGTATCCATATGATGATAAGAAGATATTTTGTAGTTTTCATTTGTTCTATTAGTTTTAATGTCTGCTAGTCTGAATGGTAGAGTCTCAAAGAATAGTGATGGCTTTCTATGATTGGTTCGGGGTTATGTTCATTTTTCCATATATGGCGCAACTATAATTATAATCATTTTAATTATTAATAATTATTAGAATATTTATAATTATATTTATTCCAGTCACCTTTCCAAATTCTTATTCTCTTTTTCTCACACAATTTTTAATCTGTTTACGCTTTTCGTTTATGTCTTCTGCATTATAAATTATCTCTCTTTTTTAATTCCTTTTTGTCTTTATTGATTTTCTAATTCCTCCGTCTTCTTGCTTTTCTTTGTTTACATTTCTCTTAATGCACCCACAACAACTATTTCTTCTTCTTCTTCTTCTTCTTCTTCTTCTTCTTCTTCTTCTTCTTCTTCTCTGTTTAGTCTTTCCTTTCCTATTTTGCTTTTATCGCTTCTTTTCCTTCATTTTTATACATTCTTCAATTTTTTATTCTATTTCTTCTTACCTTCCTTTACTGTTTTTTCCTTTTTCCTCTTTCTGATTAATAGTGTCTTCTTGTTGTAAATTTATTCATTTTACTCTCTCTCTTTCTCTCTCTCTCTCTCTGGTTTACTTTTTACTCTATACTAGGCCCATCTTTTTTTATTTTATTTCCGCTTATTTCTCATAAATATATTCTTTAGTAACCAGAACTTTCTCTTTCTGTTTTACTCTTGTCTTTGATGCTCTTTCTTCTAATCCACGTCGTTTCAAACCAATCCCATAAAAAATGTTCTTAACGCTTTCCTCTTTTTTTTTCAATTTCTTAACATACTGCTGATCTTTTTCCCTTCATGCAAGTTCATCTACTTCTTTTAAACTTTTATATCAGACTCAAATTATTTGTTTCTCTAATCAGTAACTCCCTCATTCCCCCTTCTTTAAACTTACCTTCTCCTTCATTTTTGTTTCGCGCCAAAACTTGGCGCCATCTGTTAATTAAATAAACACCAACTACATGGTAGTGGGTTCACACCACCGGCTAAACTACACATAGGCTCTCAGACAAACACTCCCCGCAACCGAAACCTAAACCTTTCCCCACTACTGTGTATTATATATAGCCAAAGACCGTGAAATGACAAGAAGGTAGGGTAAGAGGTAAAGAAATGTCGAATTTTGGGGTGCCTACATTCACATGTGTCTGACAGAGTTCATTATGTTTACACTGAAAGTAACGAATCTAATTGTGCCGAAATCTTTCGTTCGGTTTGCTTGTCGGTGTGTAGATCTTTCTATGTTATCGTTTAACCTAAGGTGGAGACAAGCATGGACGAGAAGAGGATAATTATTATGTTGCGGCTATTCTTGTATGTACACGTTCACATGTGTTTCGTACCGTTTCTATTTCTATTTTTGATTTTCTTTCTTTCTTTCTTTCTTTCTTTCTTTCTTTCTTTCTTTCTTTCTATCTATCTATCTATCTATCTATCTCAGTCTGTTCATATCTATCTATCTATCTATCTATCTATCTATCTATCTATCTATCTATCTCAGTCTGTTCTATCTATCTATCTATCTATCTATCTATCTATCTATCTATCTATCTATCTATCTATCTATCTAAGTCTGTTCATATCTATCTATCTATCTATCTATCTATCTATCTATCTATCTATCTATCTATCTATCTATCTATGTCTGTTCATATCTATATATCTCACTCCATTATCTATCTATCTATCTATCTATCTATCTATCTATCTATCTATCTATCTATCTATCTATCTATCTATCTATCTCTCAGTCTGTTCATATCTATCTATCTATCTATCTATCTATCTATCTATCTATCTATCTATCATATCTATCTATCTATCAGTCTGTTCATATCTATCTATCTATCTATCTATCTATCTATCTATCTATCTATCTATCTATCTATCATCAGTCTGTTCATATCTATCTATCTATCTATCTATCTATCTATCTATCTATCTATCTATCTATCTCATCTATCTATCTCAGTCTGTCTATCTATCTATCTATCTATCTATCTATCTATCTATCTATCTATCTATCTATCTAAGTCTGTTCATATCTATATATCTATCTATCTATCTATCTATCTATCTATCTATCTATCTATCTATCTATCTATCTATCATATCTATCTATCTATCTATCTATCTATCTATCTATCTATCTATCTATGTCTGTTCATATCTATATATCTCACTCCATTATCTATCTATCTATCTATCTATCTATCTATCTATCTATCTATCTATCTATCTATCTATCTCTATCTATCATATCTATCTATCTATCTATCTATCTATCTATCTATCTATCTATCTATCTATCTATCTATCTATCATCTATCTATCTATCTATCTATCTATCTATCTATCTATCTATCTATCTGTCTATCTCTCTATCTATCATATCTATCTATCTATCTATCTATCTATCTATCTATCTATCTATCTATCAGTCTGTTCATATCTATCTATCTATCTATCTATCTATCTATCTATCTATCTATCTATCAGTAATTTTACTCATTGCAATACATTCTATTTTCTTTATTTTTTATTCCTATTTTAAACTTCTTTCTTTCTTTCTTTCTTTCTCGATATATACAAACAAAATATGACTCATCATCCTTTTATCATCATCATGACCTTCATTTCTAACAGCTGCGTTAGTACCAACAGTAGCAGCAGCACCTGTTCAGGTTAGATTTCATTAGTGCTATCCCTTTGGGAGTAAAAACAACGAATCCGAAAGTTTCCCAAATCCGAAAGTCATCGTAAAATAAATATATTAACAAGTTCATTCAGACAACTTCCAGTGTCTCTGTTCCTGTTTTGTAGGAAATCATATATCTCTAGAGCTTCCCGTCTGTTCAAATGCAAATAAGAAATTTGCAATAACATACGACTCATTTATTTCTCTAAAATTTATAAGAAGCTTTTTCATTCTGATATCTAACATTAGTTTTCATTATATTAAAATCATCATTTTACATTACAATTACCAACAAATATTTAATAAGTATTTAGTGCCAAATTGAATTAGGAAGATCGTGTTTTATTAGATTTCAAATAAATTTCAAATACCTTCCTACATAGAGAGAAACGCGTTCGAGATATTAATGGGAAGCATGTGACTATTTAATTTGCCAAACAAACCAGATATCATATTCTTCTTCTGTTAGCTGCGTCCTCTCAGAACAGTCGATCATGGCACTTCACAACTTCCAATACCTTGTGACCATTAACAGTTTTTTTGTTCATTTGCTAAGGCTTCCTTTGTCGTGATCCTCGCTATATAGCTATTATTCCGAGGGTCACGCCTTTGTTCACATTATCCATTCATACAGGCTCGTCAGTCAGGTAAGTGGCTCGCCTTTATCCCTCAGTATGTCTTGTGAGAGTTAAATTTTGCAAACTGTCTTTCTTCATTACCTGTCCAAATAACGAGAACAAGCGTCATAATTAGCCAGCCCAGGCAAAAGTGTCACATAGAAGAGAGACCAGGGTAAACAGTGTGAGGCATACTTGTTAGGCTTGAGAGATAACAAGAGTCCAAACTCAGTTAAGTACCATACGTGATACACGCTTGGGCGATCATGTCTCGAAAGAGACATGACTGACTGGGGAAAAATTATCCTTCTGTAGGTTGCCATTGCTTTCTGCAGTAGACTGGCTTCCAGCTAAGGCTATGGAACACAATTTGTCCTGTTATTTAACCCATAAGTTCTATTCTAATGTTTTATTCTCTCACTTTTCGCCTGTGGAACTCTTCTGCTTTCTTGATTCTTTTCGACCTACAATGTTCAAACATTTAACTACAAAGTCAATCACGATCTTATGTCTTGCTGAATCTTGTTCTTTCATTATCGCTTCTCCTCACTAAAGTGTTCTCATTCTTTTTCATTCCCAGAAACACTTTGCTTGGGTTGAAATGATAGAGAAAAAATTGTGACAAAATGAAATTAATAAAATGTGGGTAGAATAATAGATATCAGCGCGAAAAGTGTTCAAGTTCTGGCCAAGTCCGTTGCGTTCACTTTCGTACAAATATCCTTAAATCAGTAATGATTGCCTCTGCAAACTATGTATTAAGTAGCTTGATAGAATGGGTTGTGACCAGTTTCAAACAACGAATATTCTGAATTCAAAACAGAAGGCAATGAAAAACAACTACGCTGATAATAAAAAAGAACTTGTGGAGAGTCATGATCTGAATGTAAATGACATTAAAAAATGATTATAAATTATTACTTGTTTGCTTGAAAATGGTTGACACATATTGACATTTAATGAGAAATAATTAATTTGTTGACCGAAATAGCTGAGCGTGTTTCGCATATAAGTTTGACGATATGTATTATTTCTAACAGATTTGGAAACTTATAATCTAAGAAGTATATCCTATTTTTCGGGATACACTTTGGATATAAATTTGTGTCAAAATTTGGTAATAAGTTCATAAAGTGCACGTTAACACGGAATGCATATATGGTTCACCGAGTACAAATGCCGCAGAGTGCAAAATTAATATGGCACCTGTCATGAATAGTGATGAATTCAATGAAATACGTTCTTGTGGGCCGTTATGGCGTGCAGAAGATTCCGGCTCTAGGCAGTAAAAGGGGGTTCAGAATCTCGTCATTTTGTCCCTCTGTTAGTCTTTGTTAGGGACAAAAGTCATTTTGCGATTCAGTTAATTAAAGTCTATAAAGAGCGAAAGAAAATGACTGATTAGTGAAAAGAAGCTACCAATACTATAATGTTGTTACTTTTCGTCTTCATTGAAAAATTCTTAGCCCGACCAAGAATATATTCTCACACAAATTCTGATATAATTTACTCAGATTTCAGGTAGTGGATCGGTTCTAGAACGTCTATTGCTATGTGGGAATAAATAAAGTCTCAATGGAAAACCATTTTAAATGTTTTCAATTGTTTGCTATCAAATACAGACATTGTATAAGAAAAAGAAATATTATAACTTGAAGTAAATAGATTCTATAGAGTTCTTGTTAGCAAGTTTGTAGTATAATAGTAGTGTGATAGCAAATAGATACCGAGTACCGATGTCAAGCCTAATAAATATTTATATTACAACGTTTGATGCAATTCCAGCATAAGCGAACTAGGTTTAAAAACTGCTGGCAGTGAATTTGTACATTAGTGAATTTACAATATGTTGACATTGTGTTTGAATTTGCTAACCAAATAGATGTAGATAAGGAAATGATTCCATAATGGTAATCAAACTGAAAAATAAAGAAAGAGAATTTATAAAGAAAACGGCTATAACATTGCTATATTAAAGTTTGTGTTTTTATGTACAAACATTTCGGCTAAACGGAAAATTGCAGGTATGCAGTGTTTTGCGTGGATAAGGAGAAAGCTTAAAATAATAATACAGGTGAAGTGACTGAGCTGAGAATTTGTAAAATATTCATTAGTGGTTATCAAATATCAGTAGCATGCAATATCTTACTAAAAATTTAACGTCATACATGATAACATGATATGATAATATTCGATTTCTGAGAATCACAGTTGATTAGTTGAGGTTTATTTAGTTTGTATCTGTTATCATGTGCATTGCAAATAAACAATTACATGTAGAGGCGATTAAATTGAGACCTGAGGCTAACTTACAAAAAGATAATAGGATAGGTGGTGCTGGCATGTAAAGTCACTGGAAGTCTTCATTCAAGGTCACCAGAGATTACCATAGGTCAATTCTGGATGAAAATAAAAGAAAGTATTCTAAAATGAAAAAGAAGATATTGAGAAATCCCGAAAAACATACTTAAAAAATTTCAAATTAAAGTTAATTTCAAAAGTCTGTAATTTCTAAACACTATAATTAAACTGTTTTCAGCTGAATCGTGTTTGTGCGAATAGGCTTTAGGTAAATATTGGGTTACCCTTCAAGCTTATTAGATGTCCTATCCCACTAAAGTCAGACAAAGAAAATAATTAATGAACTGTTTTCAGCTGAATAGTGTTCTTCTGAATAGGCTTTACGTAAATACTGGTGTACCCTTCAAGCTTATCAGAAGTTGTATCCCACTAAATCAGACAAAGAAAATAATTAATGAACTGTTTTCAGCTAATTGGTGTTTGTCCTAATAAGCTTTAGGTAAATATTGGTGCACCCTTCAGGCTTATCAGAAATCTTATCCAACTAAAGGCAGACAAAGAAAATAATTAATGAGCTTCTTCCAGCTGAATGGTGTTCGTCTTAATAGGCATTAGGGATACTCTTCAGGCTTATCGGAAGTTGTATCCCACTAAATCAGACAAAGAAAATAATTATATGAGCTGTTTTCAGCTGAATGGTGTTCGTGCTAATAAGCTTTAGGTAAATATTGGGGCACCCTTCAAGCTTATCATAAGTCGTATCCCTCTAAAATCAGACAAAGAAAATCACCAAATTGTCAAGCTAGGTCGCTGACAATGATCCCTGACTCTCAAACTGACTTACGTATTGCCATTTCTATGTTGGTTATTCTCAGTACAATTCACCTATTTTTCATGTTGACACTAAGCTGGAGAAACACTAATATTGTTTACACAGATGCCCTACAAATCTTTTGCACAATATCGTTTGTATGTTTTGTTCATTGAAATATTTATTCAC